>WAAB01018674.1:84826-140929 GCA_013389865.1 Piaya cayana | reverse complement strand
TCAGTTGAGCTGCCGAGCTTTCACGCCCAAGAGGAAGAAAGTCTAGCACGTTTTCTGCAAATAACTGTGTTCCTTTGGGAAGCATGCTTGCAGAGGAGCAAAGAGGACAGTACAGCTGTAAACATTCTGCTCAGAGATAATCAGTGCCCCAGCAGGAGCACCTTCCCTGCACAGCTGTACAATTCCCTTTGCTCTCGAGAAGGCACTGCACCCTACATGCAGTTTCCAAGCTACATTTAACACAATTGCCCATCAGCGCTTAGGAAGCAGTTACCACAGAAACCCAGCGGAGACCAATTAGTCACATGATTAAATTAATTAAAATAACCCAGGGTATCTGCCATCTTGCTTCTTTCTGCTACACATAGCACATGACCCAGGCAGAGCTGTAATTGGGTAGCATTACTGAGCCTCTTAATCCTGGAATCATCTTCATACTGTACTGGAGGTGGTCTTTGATTTTTCATTTTCTACATGTCTGTGTAAATCCCTTTGCAGAGATCTGCGTTATTCCCTTGCTGCAGAAATGCTTTATTCCTTTTCTGGAGATCTGTGTTATTGCACAAAAACATTCTCCAGCCCCCTCAATAAGCCAAGTAGTATCAAATTTACAAAACATCAGATTTAACAACAGCAAGATTTGTTATGTTTGGGATAAGAGGATTTGGAGACATTTTCAATTGCACAGCTAAGACTTTTGGAGGTCTTTAATGACAGCTCTAACAATACTTGCCAGAGAGAGCTCTGTAATATGTATTAGCACTTGACCTGAGAATTGTAAAGCACTAAGAAAAGACTGCATGTTGTGTCTTCATTTCCCAAGTAATACTGTTATTGCAGCGGGGTGCATTTAAGTGGAACAAGCTGTTTGCCTTGTAAGGCTGCTTCCTGGGAAAGGCAGGCAGTTCAGTTCCTCACTCGCTTTTAAAACCTAGAAATGCACAGTCATATTCTAACTCAGTACATCAGTCCTTTGTCCTTGGTCCTTTGGCTGCCCTGATAATGGTTTCCCCTGGATATCCATGTCAGCTAGGGTTTTCTTCTCTCAAATTTCTTCTGCATGCACACAAATCATCACTACCTGAAATGGCATAAAACACGTAACATGGCAGTTTCCATCTCATCAAAGATTTCTTGGTGACTGCCCTGAAGTTATGTTGATCCATGGCACCAAAGGAAGAAAAAAATTAATGCTATTTCTGGCCCTACAGTACAGAGCAGCTTGCCTTTCCAAAGCAGATTCCATACAAACAGACTTGACAAAATAGCATGCATAAATTACATGGCTCTGACGCATTAATTTGTGCCTAACAGAGCAAGTGGCAACAACACTACATCTACAATGGATGGGTATAAGATGGAAGAAATGAAGTCTGTGGGTTAATGTATAAATAATCAACTGTTATGGAATGTGCAAATATTATGGAAGAAAGCTAGCAGGTTTTGTGGATTGCTGTATTGCTGAAGTACCATGCACAAACACATTTGCTTGGCTTAACTGGCTCTGACTAGCCTGTCAGGAAGGACGTACATGTTTGGCGGCGTAGAGGCACAGATGTTCCAATACGAGATAGGGTCTAATCCTGAAATGAGGTCTCTGCCCAGTAATGTCAGAGGCAAAAGTGAGCCTCCACTAAGTCATAGCATGTGTCCCCAGGAGAAGCAAGCCTTGTGTCAGGTATAATGTGTGTCTGTGATCTTACAGAAATTATCCTCAACTGACCAACATCACCTGCATCCAGGGCACAGGCACATACACAAATTACCAGGCATAAATTAAACCAATACTCTGAGTTTTACTTATGTTTTACTTGTAAATTGTCGTGGGCTGCTGCAGTGTGCATGACACCTGCTGGGAAATTGCCTTTTGTGTAAGTGCTTGCTATTGTTATTTTTGCAATAAGTGACAATAAGAACACTGAGAAAGAGATTCTCCATGGGAGCATCCAGTTTTACAATGTAGTAATCCCATAGAAATTGGTTGAATTATGTTTTTATAAAACTAAAGTAAACTAGTGGAAAGTCTGGTCTGAAGATTGTAGGCGGAGCAGCTACATGCTGTTGTTTCCAGAATTAATAAATGTCCAGTAAATATACTCAAGAAAAGGATCTCAAGAAGGATGCTTTCCTTTTCATATTTAAAGTACTTCATCAACAAACCTGACTCTTAAGTTCTCAAAGCTTTTCTTCCTTTATAACAAAGAAGAAAAAGCATTTTTTTTTCAGACTAGAATAATGAAAAAAATTGACTATGGTTTCTTGTCATGCTACGTAAAAGTATCTGAAAGCAAAGGACAGGTTCTTCTGTCAAAGTGACGGCAAAGTCTGAAGTGGCTGTTTGGAAATTTCCAATATAAATAGGAAGGAAAGAATTTTGCTTTGATATACAGGGACTCTCTTCTTGATACAAGTTTCTTTGTATGTGTTTCTGGCTTTTCCTAGGGAACAGACAGGCCCCCTCAGCCAAGTATTATGGAGGAGTGGATGATGATGGAAAAATGAGTCCTTGTCCTAGTCATCCTTATTGTGGGATTTTTAAAGAGGAGAGCAGGGACTGAAGTGGTTCAGTACATACCTCTGTGCCATATCTGCATCTGAGGGAGATGTGCTGACCTATTGAGATGGACCAGTCTTTTGGGCACTGTTCATCTTGCTGAGTAATTGGGGGGTTCATAGGGGCACTTCTGAAGTATGGTCATTGAGCTGCTGCTAGGATGGTCGCTCCAGGAGCACACAGATCGGAGGCAGGGATTACAGAAAAAGAGAAGTACTGGGGAGTAAGTAACATAATGTTTCAGTTGCGGAGGTATTGGGCAGTGGGAACTTTGCAAAGCTTCTGCAGGTTTCCAGGCTTCCTTTATAAAAAGGTGAATAAATTGCTTTTGCCCTCCTTGGAATAAGAAAAAGGGAGGATATAAAAGGAAACTTGATAAGTGCCAGCAATTTTGAAATAACTATTGTCAATGAATATTATAAACGTGTGTATTGCATGCCAGAATAAATGAAGGCAAATCAAGATAGCAAAAGAATTTTAGTGGAATATTTTCTGTTTACCACAGTAGCTGAAGCAAAGAGTAAAGAGCAATATTGTAATGATTTGATTTTCCTAGGTGTTGTGAGCACCTCTTCTCTCAGGAACTGTGATAGCACTTACAGGTAGACAGTCACATCTGCCAAACTCAGGTCACGTTTGGTGCATTCGTAGGCAGGCTGAAGTCAGTAGAAAGCCTGAGCTGAGTGACAGTGAAGTGATTAGTATTTGCCTTACATGATTTTAAACAGGAGGAATGGACAAAACATACTTCTGAATCATTTATGTATGATTTTTGTTGTGAGATAGAGGACACATGAGATAGTCTTCAGGCTTAAGGAAATAGTCTGATGCGACACATGAGGAGTGGAATGAAAGAGAAATGTAGTGTCCTCTCCAGGTCAGGGAGAAGGTAATACGGGTGAGAGTAGGATGATTTGGGGGGGGAGGGTTCTTTTTGCAAGGAGTCAGGCAGGATTCCCTCATTTCTCTACTAATTTGTATTTCTAAAATGGCTTTGACACAGAAGTAGTTAGGGCAGAAATATCCTCCTGGTGGCCATTCAGGCACTTCTGTACACTGCAAAAGGATTTGTTTAATTTAATCCTAGTTTGTCCTCATAGCATTACTGGACAAAAGCATACAATAAATAGTCTGAGAGACTGTAAGGAGTTACTCTGTCTTTTGATGTATTGCAGTAGCTTTCCTCAGCTCCTTGAAGTTCAGAAAGTTTAACAGAATAAGTAAAAGTTTATAACTAACTTTCCCAGCCTGTATATGGTATTAACTGTGTAGGCTGTGGAGTTGAATTCTGGTCATTCTCATCAGTTTCTCTCAAGTGATTTTAATGATTAAGTATTTATTTTGGAACAGCTGTATTCACAAGTGGGCCATTGCTTTAGGCATGGACCTGTTAGTATGAAGGATGTTGGTGGTATTCTTGATTAGAAACAGTGTACAATTTTGGATAACTGTCAAATGAGAATTACCTGACTCAAAAGTGGAGACTTGTGTTATCATTTTATGTAAACTGGATGGAAGTAGTTTTGCTGTTGCCTGTTTCTCAAAAAATTCCTTTGTCTGGAGGCTCAATGTTTTTTAATTTTTGCAGCAGCATTTCTATTAGTCTTTCTTCGCCCGCCTTTCTCTCCTTCCTTCCTTCCACCAGCTTCTACTTACTCCCTCCGCTCTTCCTTTCTGTCATACCTGCTCTCTGTATCTACCCTTGTAGATCCAGGCACTTCCCTTATGCTACTGGCAGTTGCTGTTTGCTCCAAGAGAAATCAGAAGAAAATTGTTACAAAATTTCATGTAACTTAAGACTTTTCCCCCCCCCGAAGCACTATGCTGTCTTTTAACATATATTTATACACATTCCATGTGCTAGAAGTGGTAGTAACTGTCCCTGTTATTCCCCTGCCATTGTCAGGATATTTGTAATATGATGGCAAAATAACATGGCTCTGCCTCAGGAGCTGGCTGCCATTGAAAGGGGCAATGACAGATAAGTAATGCTTTTATTTACATGTTTTCAACAGATTCTTAGTCAGTTTCCTTCACATTTCTGTAGCAAAAACCTGTCTCCATAAGGAACAGTGACTTTGGGGGAACCTCTAGTATATAAATGTGGTCTATTCATTTTCATGCCCCTTTTTCTCTTCAGCTGTCCCCTCTGTTTCCCTCTGAGCATGTGTTCTGTTCCTTTCCACATCTCTCTGGAGTCTAGAGCCTGACCACTTTGAAAGTGAAAGGTAAAACTCAATTGGCTTCAGGTGGAGCAAGACTCTAGCCCAGCCACCCTCATTGAGCACATGCCTCGTCCCACACAGTGGGTGGCTGTGCCTGATGCTCTACTGGGACAAGGCGGCAGTGTAGCAAGCTTGCTCAAGGGAGAGCATTGCAGTGAGTGCCAGAGGAGAGGCTGAGGACACTGAACTGAAATATGTCAATGTTATCTCCATCTTTCTGAACTGCTTACAGCACTGCATGCTCCTCTCTCAATTCCACTCAGATTAAAAACTACGGTGAAATGTTCCCTTTTGTGCTTCTGAACAGGTAATCAGAGATAACTTACATACCTATTATGTATCTGAAAAGATAACTGCTGCTTTTTTTCCCCTTGGTTGAAGCGTTGCAGAAAGAAAGTTGTCATAAACTATCTATAAGATGTTTCCCTTTCCCGGAGAGTTTATTGCCCTTCATCTTTCATTACCCTGGGATATTTACAGGTAGCATATTCATTACGTTGAACATTCCTGCATACTTGTATGAGCACATAGTGTACTGATGCTGGGAGACAGGCTTTTAGCACCAGAAGACAGGGTATTCTCATTTAATGTTTTCATTTCAATGCTCCAAACTGTGGAGCTGCAACATAAGCAACTTTGAACTTATTTACTCAGCGTGCAAGGCTCAGCACAGGGAGTTTTGACTGGTCACATTACATGTCATGTTAAAGAGACTTTTGTCTCCATTCAAGCTTTCTGAAACAAGACAAATTATGATATTTTCCTGTTATTTTCTGTTAATTTCTTTCCTTAATGAGTTTCATTAAATTCAAAGCTTCTGGAAGACTGAGCCATGACAGCTGTCTAAAGACCGCTTCACTTGCTATAGGCTGTTTGGGCTGAATAATTATTTGAGCTTTGTGAGGATTATTTCTTTAAATAAGAACAATGATGCTCTGTTTGGGAAGTGAAACAAATGCTTCGAGTTTTGCAGCATAATTTTGTGGTGCTAACTTGTAGTACTTGATGGCTTTCAGAAATACCTGGGAAAAACACATCTTTCTCAGTCTGACATGTTTTTTTAATGATTTCACTTAAGGATACAAAGGCAGCTATTTCAGCTGGCAAGAGAAAGAGGTCTTGGCTTTTAATGAAGCAAATAAATTCTTCGAGAGAGGAGCTTATTCTTTACTGTTGCATTGCTGTGAATGTGACCCAAGAATGAAAAAGCAAGTCCTTCTGGTTTGCCATTCATAAAATACTCCTGCAAGCTGCAGACCTGATACTTTGATAACATAATGGCAAATGTTTTGGTTCTTTTGTATTTTCAGCACTGTAAAATCTTAAAGATTCATTGTGTATTCCACAGCTATTGTAATTAAAAGGACAAAACTACTACAACATAGTTCAGTCTGTTTGCTGAGCTGACCATTTCTTTAGATATGGGAATTCTTACATCAAGTGGTGGGAAGATGGGAGTTCTACAGTAGTCCACTGCTTCCAAGTCTGGACTGGACACTCACCACGTGTCTGTTGCACCGAATTCCCTGTCAAAGTTGCAGAAAACCTGGCTGGAGCTCCTGTTTTTATTGTGAGTCTCAGATTTCAAGACCCAAATGGTAGAATTCTGTTTGGGGAAAGTGAGCATGCTTTAGATATAGGGACACTCTCAACTTCATAAATCCTTGCTCCCTGTCCCCTGTCCTTTGTCCTTCCTGATGCTGATTTTATCACAGCACTCTTATTCCTTGGAGGCCAGAGGCCAGTGACCTCTGCTTAAAATGAGACTGTAGTTAAGAAAGTGGCTATTTAGAAACAGCACCTTCGTGTTTAACAGAGAGGCCTTACATGCTCTGTATTCTTCCTGTGTTGACCCAGATGTGTTTTGTCTCTGTCAGTGTTGCTGAAGAACAGGTAGATGACTTCTCACCTCAGTTAGCATCATCAGGGTAACAGTCAAGAAAGCCTGATACACAGACTTTTTTGCTACCAGGAGTGACAAAATACTGAAAGAGCACAGCTCCATTTTTGAATCATGGGTTGATTTTAAAGACAGACAGAGAAGTTTAACCCTATCCAACCTGAGAGAGACACTGCTATAATGACAAAACCAAGCCAAGCACATCTGATGTAGTAACTGTCAAAAGGCAAGTCAGGCTCATGTTGGTATGGCAGGACTAGTCTCACACAGCAGCCACTGCCTGATGGGTACTCAAGATACTGCATGAGTTAGGTGTTTTAGGTGATTGTGAACTGGCCTTCTGTCAGCTGAAGGTCTGTGGTGAATGTGGTGCTTAGCCAGAGTTTCACAGGGAAACAGCTACATATCAGCAGAATATGGGGTTCTACCATTTTATTTTCCTTTCTGATTGACAGCTGTAGCTGACAGAGAGGTGCTTGCTCCCAACAGGAGAGGAAAAGCACCCACAAAGGCACAGTGCAAGCCAGGTGGGTGCTCATGCACCATGTGAACCCCTTCCTCCATGAAGCGCGCATGAAGGGAGCAGGAGGGCATGATGCCACCCCACAGGGAGCACCACATCTGAGCAGTCCTGATGGAACCAGGCGTTGGTGGCCAGTCCTGTCATCACAGGAATGAGGGAAAATGTTTCTTTGGATCCTCTCCCAAGGCTGAGATTTCAAAAATCATGGGACAAAATTAAGCAACAAATTTCCCTGAAGAAAAGCAAACAATGGGCTTTGTTTGCTTAACCTACGCTGGGTCTTCTTCTGAGAATCCAAGCCCAAGTGACTTTGTAAGAAGGAATTGCATGGGCTTTAAGCTCCAGCACTGTCATATAAATCCAGAACCCACATCATAATTTCCTTCTGTCATGTCTTAATTACTGTTGTGACATACTTTTAATGGGAAATTTCTGCAAGAAATTGGTCCCTCTTAAAACTTCCCTCTGATGAAAAATTAGAATGAAAGATGTAGATTTGGACTGGTTTGAGGAAGACTGTCTATACATTGCTTGACAGGCCAGAAGAGCTGTTGCAATTTTCTCATGTTTACATGAGCTTCCTTTTACTTACGGGATTTTTTTTGTTTTTTTTTTTTTAAAGCAAAAAACTAGGAGGACCACTTTTCAGTCTGTCACTTTAGAGGCATGCAGTGTCAGAAAAGCAGGTGTATGTAGACCTATTTATACACTCACAAGTGCTTTTTTTCTAGTTCAGATATTCTAAGAACCTTAGATTCAGTGATTGCTCAATTTCAAATACTAGCACCATGAAGTCTCATTTAAACACTTTTCTTAATAAATGTGCTGTCTTTCTAGTCAATTTTTGGCTTGTTTTTCTCCAGGAGTTCAAGAACTGCCTCTCTGCCTTTATTGTTTCATGAACTTTCACTGATCTTCAACCATGAAAGCTATTTCAGATTTGTTAGAAGCACCACAGCTTCTGTGCCCTAAGAACCCATGAAATGAAAGCCTTTACATGCACGGTGGGCTCAGCTCTGCTGTTTTCTGCTCCATGGCTAAAACTAGCTGGCACAAAACTTTTTTGCGTTTCTTGTCAAGAGGTGGCTTTTGGAAATAAGTCCATCTCCTGCATACAACTGATATAACAAATATGAAGGTGTCACATTCTTTGTTATCACAAGAAACCCCCAGAGGAATATCTAGAGTTTAGCCTCCTTCCAAAAGTGTTGGTTATTTTTTTCATGTTCATCAGAGAATGGTACAGCCACTAACCAGCCTGGTAGAGAAACGCCAGAAATCTTTGCTTTCAGCCTCAGTGTATGAACTTGAAATCCAGTTATTTTGATCTTACGTTGTGCCTGGATTTCTAGCTGTCTCTCAATGATGTGAAATCTCCTAATTGAATGTAATCCATGAAAGATTTATTCTCCTGATCAGCTTTCTCACAGGAAGTGATTTTAGACTCATCAGATTCCAGCTATTGTTTAAATCCATTTAGCCATCAAGCTTGTAAGTTGTATTGTGAGTATTCCAGTTTG
This sequence comes from Piaya cayana, assembly GCA_013389865.1. Lineage (NCBI taxonomy): Eukaryota > Metazoa > Chordata > Aves > Cuculiformes > Coccyzidae > Piaya > Piaya cayana. The sequence continues at coordinate 132,207 of WAAB01018674.1, read as the reverse complement.
ATTCCCTCCTGAGGCCTTGACATGGGCCTCCTCTTCTTTGGTTTTCCATTTAAGTCAATCTGTAGAATAACACAGGTCTTCCCTAGTGTATGGGGAGGCAAGAAAGGATGTGGAAGAAATGGAAGTTGGTCTGATCCAGCTGATCCAACAAGGGTGGTTTAAAAACCACTTTTCAGCTTTGTTCTTAGGATCCTTTTCCTTCCTGCAGTGATATTTCTACAGCAGCCAGCACTTGATGCCCAACAGGGATGAAAAATGATTAAAAAAAATAAAAACCACATAGACATCTGTGAGCGCTCAGAGCACTTGACCAGCCCCAGCTACATGTGGCAGCACAGAAGCAACTCAGTTGTAGTTTTAGGATGTTAAGGGTTGACTCTAAAGTCTCTAGTTACTTCTCGCAAGCAGTGGAACTAGAACTAGAGATTCACACTCTTCTACGTGTAAATGCACATGCAGATGCCACTGTATCTTTTCCTCTGAACTGTCTAAAGAGAAATGGCCTATCTTGGCATGGCTGGTAGGTTTTACTTATTTTCCATCATTATGTTCTTGTTTCTGTGTTTCAGTACTGCATAAATGTTACCCATTTCACCTGTTGTTGCAGCATGTGCCTGACAGTTGTGAGACGCTGTGGATTTGGAGCTCTCATAGAAACCAATGGAGCTATTGAAGGTGATTTTGAAAGACATAGGAAATATATCTAGTAACACTGTACTATCAAAGTTAGTTAAAAATATGTCCAAGGCTTGTCTTTCCTTTTTTTTTTCTTTTAATCACAGGTTTAATAACAAAAATATTGAAGGTCTTCCTGAGCATCTAGGCAAAATAATTTCCTAACACCTATAATTCTCCTTTCCCTCCCCACTCACATGTTACAGGGAAAGTGCCTATGTAGTTGGCAGTGCTTTCATAAGGTTCCAGTCGTGGTATTTTCTACAAGACTCATTTGTAATTGTCTGAATTTCTTTGGGCAACTCTGTGTTCCTTAGATTGGGAGGGAAAGATTTAAACCCCTGCTGAAAGGCATCAGGAGAATGATGACATTTCTGGTTACTTCATGTATCTCTAGGAGTAAAATCTAAGTTGATGTCCTGGATTATCATGCCATCAAACTCAGAAATGCAGGAAAAACAGAAGAAAGGTTAGAAATCAGAGTGAAATTTATCATTGTTGTACTCCTCATTGTCTTTTCATGTTTCCATGTGGATATTTATGTGTTTCAAGTCCAGTTGTCTCTTTCTGGTGCAAGTCACAATATTCAAAGTTTTTTACTTTCAAGTGTGCTGTGCTTTCTCACAACAGGAGTAAACACTTGGAAAATCTTTTTGTGGTGTGGACACCTGAAAGGCCAGAGAGACTGTGACCTCCTGACTTTCCAAATGCCCTTTGACAAACCTTTCCTAAAGCATGCATAGGAATTAAAACTAGTCCATGTCCAGTACCATCAGGAAATATGTATATATGTTTTGTCCTTCCATCTTTCAGCCAGCATGTAGTGCAACCAGATGTGGTTCCTCTGCATGCTAAATTCTATTCCTGTCACTGTAGTCTCTCACCAGTTTCAGAAACTATATATCCAGCTTTTTCTGGAGGTAGGAATGGTAGCCACAACTTATTTCCATGGATTGCTTTCAAGGTTTGAAAACATATCCTGAATTCTCATCACCAAAGTCAGTTCCTAGAGCCTGCTTGCAGATATCACAAAACACTCTGCAGGCCAGACTCATGGCTCTTTACGTCACATCTGTACCAGTTCCTTGAAACTGCTCTAGTGTGGGAGCACTTTTACCATTGTCGTTAATAACTGATGAATGTGTTCTTCCAGAATGCATTGCTGTCCGCTTGGATTCATGTGTAGTTTTGGCCTTCACACCGCCCAGCTTGGGGATGTATTCTGTGAAGTTATTTTCTTTTGTTTGAAAACATTGCATGTTTATCAAACCTCTAGCTTTTTGTATTGTGAAATAATAGACAGTAATGAATAGTTAGCAGCCAGGTATTTTTGCTAGCAAAAATATGGGAGTTTTTCGGTAACAAAAATATAGCAGCCTATATAGACTACTATAGTAGTATATAGTATTCATTCTTATCTGGTTTTTTTAAGTAGATAAATCCTTGTAAGTAATACCTTTTATAGCAGCCATTACAAACCTGATCACCCATCTCTGATACTGTTCCCTTAAGTGTAGACCGTGGTCTGGTTATATGGAGGAACCTACTATGTTTTTAAAATAACATTTGAAGAAGAAGGTTTATCTGGTGTGGAGATGCAATTAAAATTGGTTGTTGAAGATGAACTAAGATCAGCAGCAATTAGTGCTTGAGGCAAGAACTTGTTATTTTCCCCTTCTTTTGCTTCTCTTTTATTTTCACATCTTTGAAAGGAAAGGTGACAAGATGTCTGTTCAAGCCTTAAATTGCTGTTTCTTGTCTGTCTCCCCTGTAAAAGTGCGACAGGCGTGTCTCCCTTCTTCTTTGTGATGGAGTCGGCAGGGAGTCAACTGCCGGGCTAGGGAAAAAGGCAGTGGACACGGGACGGTGGCTGAACCGTGCAACTGTGCTCCGTGAGCTTAGCTGGGGGTTGTATTTTGTCCTCCAAGGCGACACACTGTGCAAGGCAGTCATGCTTCTAGGGGAACGCCAGGGGCACAGGGCAGCAATGGGAGTGGGCTGAGTGGCTGCAGGATGCTTCTGATGCCTGTTGAGCAGCCCCGAGGAGCAGCAACTGGGTTCCGAAGTACCATCATGACTGTGTTGGAGGAGGAAAGCACCCTCTTAGCTGAGGGATATGGAGGAGGCTAGGAGAAATCTTCCTTGTGGGGTCAAGTGGGCTCTTGCCTGAGAGAAATAAGTTTGGGTGAGGAGCAGAAAAGAGTGGATGTCAAAGAAGCTGCTGGAGCCAGAGACCCACTTTGGGACCCAATATCATCTCAGGCAGTGGTGGGGCTGAACAGAAGGGATTTTTTTCCCTGATGTTACCCAAGGCCTCCTCTGTCTGAGCGTCCCTCACAGCATGCAGGAGGAGCACACGGATTAGCCGTGGCAGCTCCAGTGGCCAGCTGCATGAGGAGTTCATTCTTATGGGATCAGTGGGGAATGCGATTTCTCCAGTCATGGTTTTCTTATCATACGAAATCTCTCTGCATCCTAAAATTACCATCCCACCTTGTGTTTCCCTTCCCTCATTTGCTTACTCACCATACTTCTCTACCTACACATACAAGCACATATGGAGTCCGTCAGTAGGTAGGAAAGGAGATGTACTACAATCTCACCTGGCTGAGTGCTGCAGAGTGAGATATACAGAAGAAAATCCTGAAGCAGTGGATGTACAGGCTAAACTCACTTATCAAACCTCTCACACACCCACCTTCACTGTGCTTGTGGCAGGACTATACCCCTGGAAGGACCGATGGCCCATTGTTCCTCAGTTTGTGCTCAAGAGGATGATACTGGCCACTGCTGGAGACCAGCTTAGCCAAGGGGACCTTAAATCTGATCCAGTGTGCCCCTTCTAGATTAAAATAAAGAGACCCTGCTTCAAGGTTGTGGTGGAAAAAAAAAATCAAACTACTCAGACAATCTGGTCCAACCAGTACAGGAGAGTTTCCTACCGTATGTTTCGACTACCTTCAGTCCAAAGAGCTGGGGGAGTAGGAGGCATGGAACTGATCACAGTTTGAAGGCTACTCTGCTGGACAGAGAGGCATGATCACTTTCTGACTCTTGCCCCTGAATCCCTTCCCAGTGCAGGCTGCCTGTGAGCACAGTGTGGGGCACTGAGGGGATGATTTGTGTGTTTGCTTGTCGGTTCTTATCTGAACCCATGTGCTTGCACCCATGTGCTAGGGTTGGGATTCATTGTCCTAGAACAAACCAGTGATGCTATTTGCAACCCACAGCAGCAAAAGCCTGAAACTTGAAGTTTGGGCTGACAATTCCTCTTTAACTTTAGCCACCGTGCTTTTCATCATGATGCCAGGAGTTGTCAGCTTTAATTCCGTCTTTTTTTGGCTTGTGTCACAACCTAATAAGCTATAGGCCAGCTTCTCCAGTCGATGTTTTTGCTGCACAGAAGGCTTCACATTTTGTAAGCTTTTACAGCACAGCTGTGCTCAGAGATAAAACAGAATGTGTATACAGTACAGTATGCATTCAACTGATGCACTAGATTCTTCCCACCATATGTATGGAGTGGTGTGCATTTCACTCTGATACCTCACTGCCAAAACTGCCAGAAGCAAATAAACAAATGGTGGAAGAGAGACACCATATGACGCAGTGCCAGGCACATGACCTAGACTTTCAGAAAGAGACCGTGGCTGCTTTTAAAGGATTATAGTGGTCCAGTTTTTTAAATCTCGCCTCCCACTGTGTGAAATGTTTTGCCATTATATGCTGTGAAGCGTGCCGTTTGTTAAAGAACATTCATAGATTTCCCCTTCCTCCTAAGCAGCTGATGTTGCAGCTCCTCATGCTCAATATTCATTTTCCCATTCTTCGATGCCAGTGATTCTCCATCAGGTTTTATAAACAAAGAGAGAGGAACAATGGAGATGTGTGAAGTAGAATAATTCTGGAATGAATGCTACTGTAAAAAGGTAGAACGCATGTAATTAGGATAATGAGATTAATAATATTAGCAAAAATTTAATAATTAATATATAAACAATGCAAGTGAGGCAAATGGTTGTTTCATCTCATTCCCCACAAAAAAGTCACTATGTTGCATTTCACAGCAGTGATGGTGAAGATGCCTGTAATAAACTGACACGAACGTTAATTACGTGGTTAGTTGTAATTAGTTTAAATTATTATTCTCTTCCTGGAATTTGTGCTCTGAGTATGAAAAGGGGATTCCTTAGTTTCTTTTCTCTCTGACCAGCCTGTTGCTAAAGAAAAGACGATGACAACCACCACCACGTTGTTCCTCTTGCTAGTGCTACTGGGAAACATGGACAGATTTTCTTGTCTATTGGCTTCAGTCTTATGTTAGGCTGAACATCTGTCACTAGCCTGGTGGTTTTCTTGCTAGCAGTGGCCTTTACCTAAGCTTAGCCTTATGGGTGACTGTGTGAAAGGCAAGTAGGTGATTTCTTCACTATAGAGAAGCTTTAGGCACAGACTGAAAAAGTGCAGTAAGAACAACAGAGGTTAAGACTTTTACTGCACTTTACAACACTGATATCCAATTCAAAACAGTCTGGATGCAGGTGGGAGATTTGGGTCTTAGATTTTGATGGAATCAGATATAGAATAGAAAGTTACATTAAGTTTTTTAGATAACAGCAATATTCAATAGAGTAAAAATGTGCTTGAAGTGTGTATGTAGAGCTGGTTCTTTGCTTGATGCTTTTGTACTTAAGTGTAGTGGTAGTAACAAGAGCATTCATTTCCCCCAAGCCTTGCTGCCTCCAACTGTAATACACACTATGACCAAGAGAAAGACCTCTGCATCTTCGTTAAACAATGGGGAATTTGTGGAGCTGTACAAGGTGACTGGCAACATTTCTACAAGTTTCACTAGAACTTTCCTTAGAGAGAGTCATAATTTTGATTCTGCCCTAAAATAAGATGGATAAGTCTCTGCACTGGTGAAAAAAGAGGCAAGCTTTCAGTTTACAGCCTGTGAGTGGAGAAACACAAGCAATACTTCACTTTCTGAATATTGTAGAGCCTGCCTGACTGCTTCAAGCCCAACACCTGAACAGAGGAGCTAGGGGCACTAACTATGCAGAGGGTGTGATTTTGGCAGCTCCCAGCTCTGGGGTTGTGGCACCTACAGTGCACAGGAGTGTCTTAACTCCATCTATTTTCTTTCCTGTGGAAGCAGTAGCTCCGTCTTTGAGGAAAACAGGACAGGCTTATGATGACAGACCTATTGCATAGGCCACCAGGTGGATATCAATAGGCTCAGCAACACAGTGGGTGTATATTCGAAATGACACCAAATAATCCGTTGGACAGTGAGGAAACATTAAAGAAAGCTGGAGCTGTAAACAAGGTTATTGGCTAAGTATTTGTTTGAAGTGTTGGATGAACAGGAGTTATATAAGGGATCAGCACATGAGAGGTGGGGATAAACCCATGGAAGCTTTATAAAAGCTCATAGTGCCATCCCAAAATGGTAGGAATGGCATGTATGTACTCATGCATGTGTGAGGAGACAGCAGTGCTAGCTGGGAGCTTGGTGTAGACTCAAGGGATGCTCTTCAAGACAGGAGTTGTGAGGAAGAAGTAAGAAAGAACCAGTCAGGGCTACAGGAAGGGTGGTAAAACAGCAAAACACACAAGCGTCTGCCCTGTTGTAAGGGGCTGGCAGGTCAGATCAGGAATGGACTCATAAACAAGCCATTTGTGTCAACAGAGAAGAGAAAAAGGTGGTGAATGTGTTTCTATCTGCTCCTTTTTCTAGCAGAAATATCTCCATTTTTATGGCTGGGTTTAAGAGTTAGAGTAATATTCTTTTTTTTCTATAATAACAATGAAAAGAGCTGAAAACAAAGGTGTAGTCTGATAAACCCTAGGGCCTGAAGTAAACTGCTGAGAACAGTTAGAAGTGGATTCCCATTGGCTCAGAAAACTGGCCAAGGATCTACCTACAACCACTTCCTAAGGAAGGTGATTGTGAAGGAAACTGCGAAGATAGAGGCATTTTTCAGCACATTCGTCTTACTGTGACAGAAAGGAGAAAACTCAGAATGGGACTTTTCAAATCCCAGGGCAGGTTGGGAAGATAAATTACAGTTGGCTGCCTCCCACTGCCTGAAAGGATCTGTGTGCTCTGAACTTTCTTAGAGTTTGAACAGGCAGTTTCCTTGTTTTAGACATGATATATGTTACAGGAATCCCTCTGGGTGACAGAGGGTTGCAGTGGGCAGTGGAAAACACAGGCATGCCTCTGTGATTCAGAAATAACTTTCTGCCTCCACTGGGAGTAGGCTTAGAGGTGTTTGAGTTACATTCCATTTGTCAGTGAGAGCGTGGCATTCCCCCTGTGCTCGTGACATTTTCCTTAAAGAAGAGTGGAAATGCCAGGAAAGGAGGACTACCTCATTTGGACTATATCACCGTATTACTCTGTGAACTGCCCTTGAGAATAAAACTTTGAATAAAGGCCTCAGAAAAAGGTGGTGGGAGGGGAGAGAGAAGTACCGTACCTGATATTAGACCCAAAGCAAGTGGCTATACTGTGGTCTCAGCAGCTGACCTCCAGCTGGGCTGTCAGGAATTATAAGGAATTCTCCTCACCACCAGCCAGGTTTTACTTCTGTCCTGCTTATAACTGCCACTATCCTAGTTTTTATTGCTGCCATTCTTTATCAGCAGAAAGACTAGGAGATGATATGAAGATTGTAAATGATGTAATTTATATCAAAGCTTTCCCTCCTTTCTTTTCACCCTCTTCTTGTCCCTTCTCCTGCATACACTCCATTCTTCCTGGGTTTTGCTCCTGTTTCCAGACCAGTCATCACTTCACTCAGCTCATAAGTGATTACTTTAATAATATTATGGCCCCTCCATTTTCATGTGTCAGTGGCCCAAGTGGCATGTTGCTCATAACCAAAGCAGAGAGATTCCTATTTTCACTCTTGGAAAAAGCCACAGAAAATACATAGGATAAATTCCCAGACAAGCTTTTATTGCTGCAGCGTAGCTTGCAGACACTGTCCATATGAGGGAAAGCTCAAGACCTGGCCATTGTTTTTTTCTTCTCTGCATTTATTCAAAATGCAGAACCGCTTATATAACACAAAGATGGGAATGAAAGAAAAAGGGTATGTGTAGAATTTACCAGCTGTTTAAATCTTATTGTTACCTTCTGTATCGATCAAATCTTGCTTCTTAATTGGATATTGACTGTTGTGAGGCAAATAAACCAAGCTGTCAGAGAAGGCAGGGATGGGGCATGAGGTTTATCTTAATGGTGTGTTGATCATGAGTAGTCTATAAAAACCAGTGGGAGAGGAGTTCATTAAACCAGCCTGCAATTGCTTTAAAAAAATATGCTCTGAGTCAAGATGATTAATCATATATGTGACACCGCAATCAGAGAAAATGCGCATTGTTGCTCTGGTATTTACAACACTGAAGCTTGAAATAAGCAGATGCATTGAAACAAATTCATTAGGGACAGTGATTTGTTTGGTCCGTGAGCCTTAGCTAACCGTAACCAACATTTGAGGATAGTTTTTTCTTCTTTTTTTTACCTCCTTGGTGTTGTGTTTTGTTTTTTTTTTGTTGCTTGCTTGCTTCTTCTCTAGCAGGCTGATTTGAAAAGTGTGCTTGTTTTGCACAAGAGTCTCTCATAGTCTCTCATCTGTGCTGGGGTCCCTTGTAGGAATGGCAACAGTGAGAAGGGACACTTGAGCTACCTGACAGGAACCACATAGAATCCTTTGGAAAACGCTTTTATCTCATAATAAACAGGGATGGTGAATAGAGAGGGAGAGCTTATCAGCTACAGTGGTGTGAGCTACCCATTATAACAATGGAATCTACTGGGAAGTCTGTAGTATATTCTCATTTCTTTCCTAGCCGTATTTTAGGGTGCTTATTGAATATGTTGCAATAACTGTCAAGCACGGTCCATTAGTGACTCTGGATTATGTCTGTCATGAATGGAAAGGGAGATTAGTAGGATAGTCTGACTTTCATGAGGGTGCCACACAGCTGCGTCTTGTCAAAGAAGTGTTCAAAAGAGCAATAAACAAAGCTTATTTCAAATTATGTCTGTGTTATGTGTTTGTTATCATATTTACTCTTCAACAATTCTGAACTGATTATTAAGAATTTATGATATGGGTAAAGGTTTGTGCAGTTTGAAAAATTACCTTTTGCGGCAGCCACGTGAGCACATCTCATGTATCACCATGCAGTGAACTGTCAGGAAAAGGGTAGTGCAGTCCCAGAGAAGCTGGTAAAGCTGCAGAAACTGCCTGGTTATTAGGAAACAGAGGAAGGAAAAAGGTGCTCCAGTCTGGAATGCAGTGGGAAAATGAGATGTAACGGGGCATTTTCATTTGAGCGCCTAAGGCAGTTCCCTGCTTGAGCAACTGAATTGAGTCTGGACCACCTTCACTTGCTCATGGGCCCAAGTCGTTTAATATCTCAATCCTTCCTCTCCTCTTCCTATACAGATTAGAAGAGTTGTCCAGAGCAGTAGACACCACTATTTTCACTTCAGTTTCTCTTTCTGGATATACTGTGGAACTGAAGGCGATCATCAGCTTTTCCTAAGTATTTTATGACTGTAGTAGGAGCGGCTATAAATATACAGCATTCTGAGCTGTATAGAAAGAAAACTCCTATTTTGCCTGGAAGGATAAGTCCAGCAGGAAATCAGTGTTCTTCCATAAAGTATATGAAACAAAACTGAAGGCAGTGGGGGAAGATGTTTTGAGTCCAGAAATCAGAATCCTTTTTCTCGGGTAGAAGTTTTCTCGGGTAGAAGTTTTGAGTGAGTTTTAAACACAGTAGGATGAAAATTATGACTTTAGCAGGCACTAGGTTAGTACTGTTATTAATATTTCCTTTTTATTCACTTATCATATTATTTATATTGTAATAGAATTTGAAGCTTGCATTTTATATATAAACCATGAATAATTTTATACTGTGAAATTCTAAGTGAAAAATTGAATACATAAAGCTGGGCTATTCTGAGCCATAGCCCTTACAAGACAAGCATTATTCCAAAAAAGAAAAGATCCATAAATAACCATTTATCAGATTTTGAAGAAGAATTGTTTGGATTTTAAGTGTGCTTCAGTTATGCAAGAAAATGAATGTGACATTCCTTAGTTACTTTGATGAGGATAATTTCAGAAACATTGCTCTGTTCCACAGATTGGCACATTCTCCTTCTTTGTTGTAATGCATTTTTCTGAGGCAGTCTTTTTCAGCAAACCACCTGTTTTCCAGGAGTTTTTACACCTGTTCAGAAAGGAACAATGAGGAGATGTGGGTTGTGTTTGGTTAGAATAGCAGGTTTGACCTGATGACTATTTATTTTTTAAACTCGGAGGGTATTTCTTTTATCAGCACAATGGAGAAGATCGCAGGATATTCTGAATGATGCATTTTCCCTGGTGTTAATCACAGGAGGCAGATCACTGGCTGCTGAAGGCATTTCCACACCAAACCTTTTCCTAAACATGTGGGCTCGAATTGCGTAATATTCGCAGTATGCCATCAGTGGTGTTGCGATCAGATTTTATTTTCACTTTTGAAACAGCACTGAAATTAGAACAAAAGTTAGAGTTTGGGTCTAGATTAATCACTGTCTATCATGGGCATAGCACAGTAAAGCATAAGCAGTTCTTACCAAAATATTCACCAGCTTCGCTTGCCAAGGATGCCTGCGGGGAATTGAAACTCCGTCTCTACTTGAAGACTACATCTTTTCAGGGACATCTTTGCTCCTTTTTAGTGTCCGTAGAGCTTCACTCACTATGAAAGGGACTTAACAGCTGTGGAGTTTGTACTGTAATATATAGAAGCCAGGAGTAGCTGAGTGCCAGGGAGAGATTTCAAGGAAGTTTGTGGGTAGATCCAAGGAAACAAAATGGCACAAACCTATCACCACTGTTGAGCCCTCTGCTTAAGACCTGGGAAGAGTCACATATGTAATCGCAAGGTTTTGCTCATCATGTTGATATTGTTCCATGGGTTCTATCCATTGGTGACTTCTTCCAGTGTAGGCACTACCTCAGTTCTAACTTAAATAATGGTTGGAGATGTGCATGTGTGTGTTTGTATGCGTGTTCATGTATGCATTGGGATGTCATTTGTGGGAAGAGGAAAGAAGGCAGCAGAAGAAGTCAGTGAAAGCCCTTCTGGTTTTGCTCTGCATACTTAATATTTAATACTTTATATTTATTAGAGGGTATATTCACAGTTTCTTTTTAGCTTTGTAGATCACCTTCTGCAGCCAGATTGTCTCATGGATCACTTCCCCTCCCCTTGGAGATCAAATAACATTCCTGTGGTGACTACAGCAGTTGCTTACATGGAAAAATAACATTAGGAAAGTATTTAATGTATTTTTAGCTGTCTTTAAATGCATTTTAGCAGCTGGAAACAAGGGGAGTTAGTAGTACGTGACCTGCAAGCTCTCCATAGACCGTCATCAAGTATTCAGGGACCCTGTACTGGCAGAGAGACCTAAAGCTGGGAAATATCGGGTGGGGTGGTCACCTCTAACCTGGCATAGTCACAAGAGGTCAGGCAAAAGGGACAGCCTTGATTTTGGTGGGATGGAAACGATAACGATATGATAAACAACCTGTGTGAAATTTTTTTAGGTCGTTTGTTGTCACTGATCTGAGTTTTGAGAGATTTTATGAAACATTGTTTTGACATGTTTCAGAATACCTGGGACTTTTTCTAAATGCTTGAGAAGATTCTAGAGGCTTAGAGTGGCAAAATATTACAATTGTAGAGATTAGTGTATGGAGTGCAGCTGAGAGAGGCAACAAGTTAATAAATACCACTTATTCCATCACACCCCAAATCAGGAAAATCCTGAAGTCCTTGAGAGGCACAAACATCTTGTAGAACATTAGTAGCAGCTTTCACTGAGGGATGGCTTTCCCCAAGGTGAGGTCTCACTCGCTCCTACAACTGTCTGGTTGCTGAACCAGGGACGTCCTCTCTGAATCATTATCCCTGGCCCTGCTTACCTCCCAGTGCAGAGCCACAACTTGGCACCCTGACGTTGGGCTCCCCTGCTACCCAGCCCACAGTGATTATGTTCACATTTCTGGGAAGAATATGCTCAACAGATGGAAGTTTAGTACTATTTTTACCATTGCTGGTGCCGTGAATGTGGAAAGCATGATAATTGATTATATGGGACAACAGCAATGCACAGGAACTAGAATTTCAAGGATTAGGACCTCCCTGAGGATTTCCTTCGAGCTTCAGTAAAGGGAGAGATAACCTTTGTGGTGGAAACGGAAACACAGCTTTCTATTCCCATCTGTGGCCTGCCTCCAGAGACAATAGTATTAAGAGTGATGTGAACTTCCTCTGTTCATCACTGCAGGATGGGAACCTTGATACAGTTCTGTGTGCTTGAATAGCAATGCTGTTCAAATTCTCACAGCTTTTTTTTGTCCTGCCAGAGATGTTCAACTAATGCCTGCATTCACCATGTCTAGAGTAGCAGTCCTGTGTATCATCTGTTTTAAAGGACATTTATGGAAATTAGGTGCAAATTTTATCCTGAGTAAGCAGGCTAATATTCTGTCACTCTGCATTACTCAAGTGACCATTGCTCTTAGAAAAGAGATGTTAGGTATTTTCAGTTAAGTGTCATTAAACTTTTGTGGACCAAGCAGTAGGATTTCATTGCAAATGCATTGTCCTATTTTAGTGGAAGCTCTGCATTAACAAGTTTGATCTTAATAAATTATTCCATTCAACCTGCTTTGTGACTTATACTATCATAAGATCCTGCCCTTAATATTAAAATGTAAGCACAGATTTCCTCTCCCAAGGCTGAGGCTGCCTGAAAAGAGGCTATAGATAATTTTTCTCTGAGAATAAGAAGAAACAAATATCCATGCACTTTGGAGAGGAGAAAATTTTGATGTAGAAAGTTCTTCCTCCATCTTGTTAAAAAAAGGAATGTTGACATACTATACAGTCTCTTTCCAAACTATTGACATCTTTCACAAAAGTAGGCTGGCTGGCTTATGAACAGATAACACTGTTTGTGAAGCCAAAGGTAGTTGTCATCAACCACTTATTAATGAGTATTCATATCTCTGAACATCAAATCCTGTCATTTTTTTCAGAGAGGTCCTTTCAGATCCTGTTTTCTGTTCTTTCTTCTTTTTTTTTTTTTTCTTACTCTCCTGCCATTTTCCTTCAGAACTCAGTGGTAGAAGACAGAGAGGGAAGGGACCAGGGAAAGGAGAAGTTTTCATCTGCCCACCTTCCCCAGTGTCAGGAGCTACTCTGAGCATGTCATTCCTGACAGATGTTTGCCTAATCTGTTCCTAAAAAACTCCAGTGATGGGGCTTTGACAGTCTCCTTAGGCAATCTGCTCCATTGCTCTCTGTACCTATCATTAAGAAGGGCTTCTTTATATCTAACCTGCAATTAAAGACCACAATTTCCCATGCAACCTGTCATCAGGCTGACCATACAGCCAAGCCAGCTACATCAAGTCAACTGCATTTTCCTTCCAAGATCTTCCTTGCCAACGCTACTCCTTGGGTAACGTGCTCTCTTCTCCAGGAGTAGCCAGGGCAGTGAAGTTATCGCTGGTTTTGTGGTATCCAGCCGAACGTTCAATGGACTGGCGATGGGCAGGTTTCCCTCTCGGATCCCATGCAGCTGACAGGAAAGTGGCTGCCTGCCAGCAGAGGCTATTGAATTAGGAGATTCAGTAAATCCCAGGAGAGGTGCTGCCACAGTGAAGTTGCAGCAGTTTTGTGCTGATAAAACTAGCTTGCCATGGTCCCAGGCCTCAGAACAGAGGCTGGAGCCTTTTTTGTTCTGGAAGAAAATGTGCTGTGAGAGCAGTTCTACCTTATATTCCATATATGCAATCCATTGCATCTCACACTTGGACATGCAATTTTTTTTTTTATGAGAGTATTTCTATAACAATTTTAGCAGTTTAAAAGCATTAAAAAAATAGAGACTTAACAGGTTTGGCTTGGGTTTTTTTTTAAGTTGCTTCTGCTTAAACAATAGCAGGCAAAAAACATCCCTTGGTAGTCAGGCCTGATGGAGAAACTGTAGATGCCAGCCTGCTGTGAGTGAGGTCGAGATGCTGGGGAGCTGAGGCAGTCATTTACTGGTGTGTAGCAATGATTGAGAGTAAGTCAATGTAGATACAGGCATATCACAATATTGCCATGGCAAAATAAACTCTGAGCAACATTTTTAGTATGCTTAGAACAGTGCCGAACACTGTAAGAATGTTTCCTTCTGCAAATTATTTATAACTGGAAGATGGTAGTAATGAATTCATGTAAAGCAATTGAAGAATTAGCCGTGACTGCTGAGTACAGGTAATTTTTACAACAGAAAGCAGCTAGCTGAGTTAGGTTTACTTTTGCTGCTCAAGTAAATGGTAGCATTATGTACCTAACTGGTTTTGAGACTAGGAATCTTTGGGTGACACCCAAAATTAAATAATATAAGATTTGGATCAGTGAAGGGGGGCATGTTGCCATCAGCAGGAGTGAATAGCTTTTGTATAACTGGCAATTTTGATAAGAGGGTCAAGGTCGGTAGGGTTTGTCTCTATATTTTGACACCCACAGCACAAACACCCTGATATCCATTTCATTTTACATGGTGTGTGCATGCACTGAGATAATACTCCAGGGTCACTGGCAGGTTGCAATGTGCCAGCCATCACGTGCCTGATGTCTAGAATAGTGCCAAGATACAGTTTCAAGGGTCTGGGGGCACTGATAGCATTCAGAGCCCTACATAACACCTGTGCCCCACGCAACATCTCACCAGTTTGCTGTCACTGAGCATTCCTATTGGCACCTGTGATCCCAAGCTGACAGGTCTGTTTCTGTTTGTGCAAGGCATTTTTAAGGCATTCATCCCCCACTTGTCTTCTTCACTGGAAAGGCTTCAGTGAGTTGCCCATATTGCTTCTCCATTTTGAAGAAGAAAGGACAAAGTTTGTTTTCAAAATAAGAATTTTTTTTTTAAAAAAAGTACCAACAAGGTCAAATTTGGACTTTGTGTTCCAGGCAGCATGGGAGGTAGGTTTATTGTGTGGGCAAGGTTTCAGTTTCAAACTAATAATTATAAGAATACATTTAAACCTTTGTCAATTTAATAGTGATTTCAGGTGCTCAGGAATGCTCTGCCTCTTCCTTGTGGTTTGAAGGAAAAATTTTAAACATTTTCCACCCTGCAGCTATTGAGGGCAGTGAAACAAAATACCTATAAACTGCTACAAAGCGTACAAAATAAAACACATTTCCCACTTCCTGCTTCTTGTAATAATCATCAGCTGTAGGTACTATGACATTTTGGACAAACCTTGCACTTAAGTAGTGTTTTCTGCTGGGCAGAGTTTGTTCACACCCTGTGGCAGAGAAGCAGAGGCCCAGGTTGACGCTTGCTGAACTCAGTGTGCTTTCAATGAGGTGCACATTTTCCTAAAAAACCCCAGTGCTGTTAATCTGCAGCCCCCCTTTCCCACCCCGTTTCCCTGGGGACAGGCAGAAGCCTATTTGAAGGCAAACAAGCCGTAGAGCCTACAAGGTGTAAATATCTTTCATAAATGCCAACACTGAAAAAGCCTGGGCGCTGGGAGTGTGACACACGACGACAGGCAGTTCACGCCACGCAAGGGGGGAACAATGTGCCAGCATTGCCACAGCCACTGAGATGCGTGCGTTTTGCACCTAGGCATCCCTGAACCCCTGCATCCCATGTAGAGGAGGGACACAGAGCAGCTGGAGAGATGGGGAGCAGGACTACCCATTCCTCACCATGTCTCCTTCTCCCACTCCCTTTGCCCCCCACCCCCTGTCACCCCCCCTCTGCTCTCCTCCTCTCCCCGGCTTCTTTGGGCAGGGGCTGATTTAAATAGGTTGGCAGGGAGCCAGGAGCTCATCATTTTAATGCAGTGTAAAATGGAATGTACATAATTATATGCAAGCCATATGTGAGGGAGACAGCTCAGCTGTGAATTTCAGGAGGCTGTGAGAGGGAGAGAGCGAACAGTCAGGGATCAGATGAGATGGAGCGGAACGGAGTGCAAGTGTCACCCAAATGAACAGTGTAATGAGTGTATTGCTGACACTCCTCCTTTCACCTGCTTCTCCTTTTTGCTTTAACTCGAAAGCAGAAAACACTGCCGATGAGAAGGGAAAAATACTATGTGCAAGCAGGATTGCTAATGGGCTCTGGTAATGTCTCCACTGAAACTTCAGCTTCCTTAATTAACAGTGTAGTTCCAAATAACTGGTAACTTTTAATGTGTCTTCATCATTAAATATTTTGACCGCATTTGACTGAAGAATCATTGTTCTCTCTAGGTGATTGCTCCTTTCAAAGCTTCACTTAAACATGGAGAGGAAATTCATTTATCTATAATAGTATTATATGAAAATTACAAATATATAAACTTATTTTTTTTTGGCCTTGCTGTTAAACTGAAAATAAATGTGCGATATATAGGGATTGCTTAAGCATGTCAGAAAGTTTAATTGAGTACATATGTAATGTAATCCTGAAAAATGCAATGGAGTAAATTGAAACCCTGAGTTACTCACAGTTTCCAGCTCAAATACTTCATTTTGGATTTGTCTTTTGTTGTTCTAATTATTTACAGTGCAATGAATTTGCATGTTCAACCTAAGCTGTGTAAGAAAACAGCATCCCAAGTTCTCGTATCTAAAAGATGTACTGCGTATTTAAACAAACTTTTAAATAATGTTGTATTTTGGGGTTCCCGTCTGTCTTAATGATCTGAGCTGTTATGCTTATAGCTATTTTTTTTCCTTCCATTATTTGTAAGTCCCTAAATAGGCCATTATATTTCCCTTCAGGCTAGAGATGAAGATGGACATGCTGAAAATTTTCCCCAGCAGCACTATGCTAAGGAAACTCCAAGACTTGCCTTCAAGAATAACTGCGAACTACTTGTAAGAATAACATACTTACAACAAGTCTAGATTGTTACTTTAGCACAGTGAAAACAGTTTTTTTAAGGCTTTTGTTCATTATGACATACATTATGAAATATGATAGTGCTTTTTTTGTCTGTTTAGTGTTCTGATGCTAGTTTTGCTATCCATGAACAATTTAATATCTCAAATTGCTTGAAAAAATCTCATATAGTTGATGACAGCATGTGAATGGCCTGGTCGTACGACCTAGTTTTGCACGGTAAATCAGGGAGAGCTGTACAGGCAGTGGCTGGTGATGCATGGAAAGGGCCCCTCCCCTCCCCTCGAGGCACCTCAAAACTCACTCTCCCATCCACTTTTTAACTCTGCCTTGGGTTTGGGCAGCAGTGCTGTGTTTCATTCTGCAGTACTCCCTTTACAGCTCACTATTCCTTCCCTTCCTAGCTGCATGCAAGCGGATGCATCCTTACCCCTCCTCTCCTTTCTCCTCTCCTGTCCTCTCCTTTCTCCTCTCCTTTCCTCTCCAGAAAAAGCAAAAGCCAGGAAAGCACATACAGGGAGCCTGGAGTGTTTACAAGCCAAAAGAGAGATGATATCAGTTGTGAAAGGATCTCTGTTCCAAGGCAGGGTTAATTTGCTGTTCATTTTAGCATTTGCAGCTAGGCAAGATTAAAAGCAAGCAGGAATGCCTATTATATTTCTATTAAATGAGTCTGTTGAGACCTAATGTTCTCAATTAGCTAGCGAAAATGAGTGTTCCACAATGAATTTTTCTGTTTGCCTAAAGTAAACAGAGAATGAGTTGTAATACATTTAAGGGAGATTCACGCATGGCTTTTGAAAAGGGAGTTTTAGATGATAGATCTCTCCCTTGCATTCACCTTTCTTCTTGGCTACACTTCAGTAAAATGTATCGTTTGGCTAAATGGAAATATTTGTGGAGAGCTGGAACACAGGTTTGTATTTTGAAATTACACCACTTTTTTGTCTCCGTATAACTACAGAAGAGAGGGTGGCAGTAGATGAACAAGCTGTGTTTCCTCTGCATTAAAACCTGTGTCTTCCTTCCTTGTAGAGGGTGCAGGGCCAAATGCTAATCTTAGTGTCCCAAGTGCAACATCCAGTGAAATCGAGCTGATAAGCTGATGGAACCTAGTGCTGAAATTGGCCCCCAGTTTCAATCAGTTGATCGGAGAAGCTTAGAGTGGAGGGTAGCAGCCTATGGGTGGTGGCCAGTCCCCACTATGGCTCTGGCCAGAGCACAAAACATTTTGGTATGTAGAGTCACCTACCCCAAGCATCTCCTGTGCTGAGCCAACCCCTTGGTTAGGTAATGACAACACTTCTTAGAGCCACAGGTGTCACTCAGAAGTGTCAGTGAGCTCCTAGTATAATTCCCACCAGCAAAATGCAATGTAAAACTTAAGATCTGATCTTGTTTACACTTAAACCCCTTGCAAAATTCCTGTTGGTCTCAGGGGCAGCAGGGTTATGTTCTGAGGGGAGGAAACCAGACAAACACAACAAGCTATTTCCCGGTGCAGTCACAATCCTTGAAACTCCTTCTTCAAGGCCATGCTTAATTACTGTGCTGCTGGTCAAATCACTCCTGATGAACCATCACAACATAGCAAGAAGCCCTCGAAATCAATGAGGCTTCTTGGTGTCAGAGGAGTTCAGGGCTAGAGTTGGGCAAAAGCATGACATAAAATAAGTCATGTATTATTTCAATTGAAAATCTGCTTTATATTTAATGCAAGCTAACAATGAACTAATTAACCCCCTTTGTGCTATTAAAATCCAGCATTCTTCTGAAGTCCAGTTAATTATTCCTCTATGATTATGCATTTAACTTTTTGCTCTATTATGTCACTTCTGTACCTGGCAAGAGCTCAAATCATCCAAGTTAGTCTTTCTTATGCTTTTTTCCAACAAGTTTCAGTTCTTGTTTAAGGATGTAATAAAAGCAATTTGTCATAGTTTTATTTTTCCTATGCTATTAGAAACAAAAGTGGCATGGATGTAATTTGTACTCAATTTGTATTGAAAAAAAGTAGATAAATAATGAATATGTACCTCTGCTATATTTAAAGATGTCTTTTAGGAATTTTCAGTGAAAATACAATCCTGGGCTTAGGCTTTGATGGGGAGGGAAGTGGTGTTATTGAAGAAGCTGTGTTTTTCAGAGAAGCAATGGTTTTCTTTCTGTATTTTTACTTTATTTGGAAACAATGCTGTGTTAAAATATGCTTGAGAGTAAAGTGAATTTCACAGGAACTGGCCATAAATACAGCATCATTCTCCTAAAATAGTCAGTATTCCTATGTTTGTGCAAGGAATTGTCTCCTTGGAAGGTAAAAGGTGGGGGGAAAATAAAAGAAGGGAGTGGGGACAGCTTGCTTCTGCTAAGAAAATATTTTCCCAATGATAAAACTGTACTGAGAGTCAGACTCTCAGTCTGATGTTGGCGGAGTGAAAAGCTGAAATTTTTTAAGTGAAAGTGAAACTTGCTTATGCTTTTGAGAATCAGGAAACCTGTGACATTTTCTCAGTGCAGTTGAGAGTAAGTACTGTAATAGCTTGCCAGGTGAAACTGGAGGCTTCAGCTCAAGAGTGCTTTCTTTACTTTAGGGTTTGGCTACCATTTTCCAGGAAGTTTTTTTCCAGCAAGCGCAAGCTCCTCTGTTTGGGAAATGCTTGTGCTTGGGAGGTGCTGCTGGGTGGGATCCAGGGTCTGGGGTGCTGTTGCTGGGTCTGTGTGCCAGGACTTTCCCACAAAAGCCCTTCTACACCAACTGAATCTTAACATCCCAGGTCACAGGCACACATGGTGAATTTTAACTCCTCAATACTTGGAGGGATTTGAAAGCATAGTAACGTACAGTATTACAAATTTTGTGCTTTCTTCATTGCTTACTCCTCAGCCAGAGAGAAGTTTTGTTTAGCGAGCTATAAATTGGTTTTTTGGTTATTTTTGAGGGAGAGCTTGATAGGAAACAGGAGGAAGAAAGAGATGTGATTCAGGCAAAAGAAACTTCCCTTTCTGATAGTTCTGCATGTAAAGAATCACAGAATCACTAGGTTGGAAAAGACATCCAGGATCATTTGAGTCTAACCTTTCCTATTAACCACTGAACCATGTCCCTAAGCACCTTATCCACCTGTCTTTTAAACACCTCCAGAGGCAGTGATTCAACCACCTCCCTGGGCAGCCTGTTCCAGTCCCTAATGACCCTTTCTGAGAAAATTTTTTTTCTGGTGTCGAGAGGAGTCTGGACGCAAGGAGGAGTCTGGACGCAAGAGAAGCAGTGTCAATGAAATATTTTGATTGGTGTAAAAAGCTGTTATGCAGTTACAGGATTAGGGTAGGGTGTTCAATTCCTGCATTAAATCCAGATTTTTAATGTTGTGTTTCCTGCCTTTTGTTATAGAAAACAAACTGATTAAAATACTCTAGTCAATGAGGACATCAATTTTTCCTTGTGAACTTCACACTATTTTTGAGAATCATTTTTTCTTAAACTTAGCTACCCACAATAAATATCGGCAACTACATAAAACAAATTTATTTTTAAAGAGCCAGACCAGCATCATGTCTTGACCAGCCGTCCATTCTTCTCACATTGACGCTGCCTCAGGATTTTAATTTCGTATTCCATGAGTGGCTGGAAGCTTTTCTTTCTGACACATCTCTGTTTCCAGAAGGAAAAGGCAGAATTTGGTTCTCTGGAAGCTGATTGTCAAGGAACAGTACAGTCCAGATAATAGTGGATGTGGGAGAGAGATGGGATTAACTGTGGAGAAAGGGTAGGCTAGAGTGAAAAGGCCAGTGAAAAGCCCACAGCCCTGGATCTAGATGGCTGAAATTCCTGAGCCATTGCCTAGAGAAAGGAAGAATCCATCTGGCATCTACCCAGGTTAGTCAGGGTAGGAAGAGCTATGCTTGGATGCCTTTGAACAAAAGTGGAAAAGAAAAACCAACAATTCGTCCTTCCCCACCCCCTCCCCAGTTACCCAGAATATTGAGTCAAGGTTTCAGATTGGCATGCAGCTGTATGAGCAAAAGAGGGTTTGATGGGTTAAGGAAATTAAACACCAGGTTTCTTTCCAGATCATTTGTTTATGGAGATGATCAGAGTACCACCTACTGCTATAGGATTATATGTAAAGCAAACAAATAATGAAACAAAACATAAACATTCTGGGAAAAAAAAATGTTTCCAGTCCCACACCCAGCTGTGTTCCATGATTTTCCTGCAGGAAAATCATGATCTTTTTCTCTTTGAAGTAAAAAAAGTCTGCTCATAGTAATTCTGCTTTGGGAGGATAAATTCCTGACTCTGGTATGCAATGAATTAGAAGCAATTCTAAGCGCTTGGAAACTGTTGTGTAGAAGACGCAAAATTCAAACTCACCTATGGCCATTTATCCTTAATCACTAAGAAAAAGAAGCAGAGAAAGCTCTGAAAACACATCTACAACTGAAATATGAAATGCAGAAACTTTCTCCTACAAGCAGAAGGCCTTTGGGGAGGCTATAGCAAGACTGAGAGGAACCAGAGATACAGCTGATGCTTAGCTTGAATTCATATTGCTTTGCTGTTCCAGCTCTAGAGGTAGAGCCAAGGAGTGTGGCACAGGTGGGGTATCCAGGCAGCAAGGATGCAGGCAGGTTAACCTCAGCATTCTGGTACTGGAATGTGGGAAAGATTGCATACCTACAAGACAGATTTTAAAAAGCACAGAGAATGATTGTGATCAGATGAGGCCAGTAGGTTTTGTAGTTGTAGTTAAGTTAAATGTAAATATGCCTATCAGTATCCTTTAGAGGCCATGAGAGTTTTGGTTTCAGAAAGTGAGATTTGAATTCTTTTTTTAAGGTACCTGGCTTATTTTCCGTGCCCCAGCATCAATCAAAACTGCTCCATGTTGATGTTTCAGTATTGAAAGAAAATAGCTCTCAATCCATTTATAATCACAGCGCCCTCAAAGGAGGACTTGATTAGGGGGAGTTAGCTTTGCTCATCCCCTCTCTTGACTCTCTGTTCTTTTTGTCTCCCATGCTGCCTCCTTATTCTTAGCAGAGAAGAGAGAGAAAGCAAAGGCTTTTTCACTTGTAGCTCTCCCTGGCTTTTCTTTCACTGTTAGGTACAAACTGGTAGAAGGAGAGGGAGAGCACTTCTTTCACCCTGGTCCAGGGTTTGGGGTGCACAGAGGTTTCATCCAGAAAGCTGGGGTGGGACTGCTGTCCAGGAGAGAGGGAGGCAAGAGCTGTGACACCCCACAGAACTCCAGGTCATAGGGACTGGTACCCAGGCCTGACAGGAGCTAAATCTCCACAGCATTGTCTGCTGCTGTTGCAGCATCGCTTGACGTTTGCTGTGTCTCACCACTGGTGCTATTTTTTGGTGGTTTACTGATGGATTTCATCAGTTTCTTGCTCAGTTTGCCACCAGAGTCCAAGAACAACTGATACTGCTCCATCAGCTGCACTGTGGTGCAGGCAGTGATTTAGGGAAATGGTCATGCAAAACCCACAACAGCTGATGGCGAGCCCACCATTGGTTTCAGGGACTTTGGATCAGGCAGAGAAAGCTGTCAGAATGGTAGTTACAGCTCTGGAACAAAAATATTGAGCAAAGCAATTGTAGTAGTGAATTGATGCTGATGTTCTTAAAACCTCAGTAATCTTGGCCACATGAAATTCAACCTTTCTTAAGACTGAAATAGCAGTGAGGCTTAGGTCATATTGTAGACTAATCGCCTGTAATGTTTCATTTTCAAAAACTAAATTGTTCATGATTTATAGCAGAATATTTAAGAAAGAATTACCCTAAAACCCCACCAAAAAACCTTTTATTCTGTTTCTTTTTAAGCAAGGGCTACAAATCAGAGAAAATTATTGTAGTTCTTTTTGGTCCTTCATTGTTGCTAGGCTGAATGAAAGGCGTGAGGTATTCACCTAATGCACACTTCTTAAGACTGTTGAAGTCCATGGACACTGGGTAAACACATTGAAAAAGTGCACTGCTTAGGTAACAGTCAAATTTGCAGTCCCTGGGAGGAGAGAACTCCAACAGCCCTGGCTGACCCTGCAAGGTGGGCACTGATGTAGACACCCGCAGGGCACTGGCTGGTGCAGCAACTGCACCCCGATAGGCATCTCGCCAGGGTAATGCCGGACCAAATACAGAGCTGCAGCCTGCCAGCCACCCTGCAATATGCTCTCCCCAGGAAATGATAGGCTCTATGCCTGTCTACACATATCTATTTACTGGTTTCAGAACAAATGTGTTCACTGTCTTGCCCGGTGCATGGGCTGTGTCCTTCTTGCCCTGATTTTTAATTAAACGTTTTTCTACTCTATAACAGCAGTGAAGGCTGTTGCTCGCATTACAGCAGCATGGGCTGGACCTGGGAGGTTTGGGTCATATTCCTGCAGCTGCAGCATGCCTTCCCGGGGGTCTCAAGAGATTTCCTTGGTCCTTCAGGCCTTCTGTTCGCCTTCCTCCATTCTGTACCACCATCCCGATAAAGAAATGTGCTTCTTTTTTCTTGACTCACACCATGTTTAGGACCCCACAACCTCTGATCCAAAACCCAGTGAAATCAATAAGATCCTTCCCTTTAAGTGGGCTCTGAATGATACCCTGTATTCTGTAGATAAGAAAAGGCAAATGGCTGCTTCGAGACATCTTCCCCCTCTCTGATGAAGAATTGCTGTAGGCCAGCTAACAGCTAATTTTAAGTATAGCAAACATGATCTTTGTTAATAACATTTAAGCTGAAGACTGCAATCAGAGACCAGGTGTAGGAGCTTACAGAAAAAACAACACTGCCACAGCAAATCTGAGCTAACACCTCTACTGGAAATAAAAACCCAAACCTCACTCCTTTTATACTCGGGGTTAGTGAGTGACCGTGACTTGCAGCATTAAAGAAGTGGCAGGGGAGCACCATTAACTGTTGAGAACAGCAAGGAGGGTGTCTGCCAGTTCCAAGGGATACATAAACACAAGCTATAAAATCCCCAGGAGCAAGGGGAACAGGGGAAAGGAAGGGAAGGAGATGGAGATAAAAGGAATGAAGCTCCCTCACGGCCAGGGGTGTGGCTTCACGCATGAGGAGATTGGTACCCCGGTAGATCTGCATAATCTCCGCCTTTTTGGTCCAGTGAACCTAATTAAGGCAGACAGTTCAGCAGAAGAGATGAAATAAAAGGTGTGACAACGAGAGGGTTGGGCAGCATGGGAAGACGAGCAAAGGGAATGGGGCAGATCTGGGAATGACCATGACTACCGATGGTGGGTGTTTGGCCTCTCAGAGCTGAGAGCAAGTCATATCCCCTTTCCCGCAGCACTTGCCTCGGGTATGCTAGAAATAGCAAGCAAATTCACCCTGGCGTCTCTAGTTTAGCATTTGCTTTCATACCAATACATGAGCATTATTTTAGGATGTGACAGTTGACACTTTGTGAACACAAGCCTGCCTTTTCTCAGAAGTAGGCATGTTTTCTAGTTTTTAACATCACGGTTATTATTATTTCAAAAGAGAAGCAGAATGCATTTGTTAAAAAGGAAAATAATTAAAATCTCATTACAGTTCCAATTCTGTCATCTTCCTCCTAAGAACAAGCATTAAATTTTTTATTAATAAATGTGCAATTACTGGTGACCTCTGAATAATTTCTCCAACGTTAAATTGTCCTCACTGCAATGCTGCCTTGTATTCCTCTGTTTTCTACTCTTGCTTTCCTCATTTGATGTGTTTACTGAAGTTATAATTTTCATATTAAACATGTTCTCATGGAAAAATTGCTCTTCCAAAAATGATTTTTTAAAAAATACTAATGTTTTTATTGATGGGGAATTTAGACAAGTACAAAATTCAGAAACTGTTAGCTGACACTGCATTTTTAGCAGGCTACTTTCAAAGAACAATTTTAATAAATTTTAAACAAAAAATGCCTGAAAAACATTTTTAGCCATAAAACCTATATAAAACTGGAAAAAAAAGCATGTTTGTATCCCTTGGAAAGAAAACCAGTTGGGAATCGTGGCTTTGCTTTATGAAACTGGCATTCATAACCCATTTAAATAAAATTCAGACAGTTTTTATGGAATATTAAAGAATAAAGATACGCCTTGTTCCAAAGGAAGTGAGGTGCAGTGTAATAAAATTCATCCTACTTCCTTCTACATAAACTGGAAATAAAATTTCCAAAGGCGTCACCCAGAGCTATAAATATTTTCTCCTTGGGGTCTGTACAGGAGATGCAGGTGATTCAGTAGGGCCAGGGAAAATATCAAGTGAGGCATCCTGGCAGCTACCTGGAAGGAACCATCCCTTGCCTCACATTGTGCCAGAGCTGTACCTGGAGCAGCAGTGTCAGGCGAGACAACTAACTCTGGTCCCCTGGGTGCTCTGGTCCTTCTGCACCTCTGACCCTGGCTCTCACTCATGCAGAGTGTTAATGATAATGGTTTTTATCAGGTCTGAAGAGATGCTGATGTAGACCAGCATGACTTTCTGTAACAGTGTGGTTGGTTTATGCCATATCTTGCTGCATGCATTGACCTCCCCTTAAAAATGGAAGAGAGTTCGAAGACTCTGATCTTTTTAAGAGGCAACATATAGTGGTAAATTTGTGAGATTTTGAATATCAGGAGCCCATGCTCATTTATTTCTCAGAGTTAAGATCCAGCTAATGGGGAGGAAGGTTGAAAAGAGCCCGACCGCCATTCAGCTGAACTGCAGGGAGGCTTGGGGTTGCTCTGGAATATTGAGTGTGTGGCCTCCTCCCTTTGGGGACCTGTAGGACTGTGCAGAGCTTACAGGAATGACATCCCAAGGAGGCAGATTCACATGACAGTTATCACTGAAGAAAATCTGTCTGCAAGGAGTGCATGTCTTGTGGCTGTCTGTAGCAGACGCTGTTTTTACATCTCAGTAGTGATGTGTATTATATTGCTTTTGGGATGGGAAAAAACCCCCAAAATATAAATCCTGCATTTTATTGTAGAAGTTAATACCAATAATTACTTAAAATCTAATGAATTTCAATTCTCACTTAATTGCTTTTGAGTAGTTCACTTAGCTTATTAAAAAGAAGCAAGGACATATTCATTTAATGAGCAGCAGCAGCCTTGGCCTAGCATCTGCCTACATTCTCTTTTCAATTAATCAATTATAGTCCAATGGTGTGTAATTACACATTAAGAAAGTTATTGGATATCGCAGCATGGCTGTCCCAGGGGGCTCATGAATACACTAATATAACACACCTGTAATGACCTGTTCTCAGATCTGCAAATTGCTCCCATTTCTCTCTCTCTCTCATTGCTAAATGAAGATGAGAGCAATTACCATTAACTTTTTGAGTCACATCTAGTCAATGAGAGAGAAAAAAGATTCCTACCAGTATTCATAATAAATCTGCCTGTTGGTGCTGATTATTGTAACTGCACCAGGCATCATGCTGGAAAGTGCATTGGGATTGCCTAGGGTCTGGAGTGAGCCCACCCTTCACCCGTAGATGAGAGAAACTGGCAAGCAGGAAAACCTCCTCAGATCACATCCATGCATAATTTGCCTGGCTTGGTTTGAAACAAACCAAACTCTGGAACTGATCCCTATGCAGTGGCTCTAAGTCTTTGCATAGCAACTAAGCCGTGTTGTTGTTGTGTTGAGGTTTTTTTCCAAATGCTAGAAAGAACAAAATTTACTATGTAATGGCAGAAAGGCTTTAGTTGTTTGAGAGGATAAAATCACCAATGCTCTCATATTAATGCATGACAAATGAAACCGTGGAAGGACACTTAGTCTGCATAACGAAGTCTGACAGATTCTAAATTGGTGATTTAGTCAGCTAAAAAGGTCCAAAAATGCTCTGCGGAAGTGAGCTTTTGATGGCTCTTTAAGTCAAATGTGGGTTGATAACTGTCAACATTTTTATAAATGTTGTCTTACACAGTGTGATTTTGATGTGCTGTTGTCTCTTTCTCTGGGAAGAAGTGTCCCTACACACTTTCTTGTTAATACTTTCCTTTGCAGACTGAGGTCTTTCAGGTGGGTGTACATGCAGATTAACACGCAGCAATGTCTTGAGCACAGCTTTCTTTACAAGCAGGGTCCATTTTGCTTATAGTAATCTGAATTATTTCCATGCTGTACACCTTGCACCAAATTAATAACTTCAGTGAAACCTTCATCATGCCAGAGGATACTTCTCAATTTTTAAGGACTATGCATGTTTCCCTGTGATTGATACCCCTCAATTTAGCACTCCTGTGGGATTCAGGTGGTCAGATGCTCTCAGTTGCACTCACAATGAGGCAATGGATGTTTCAGTCTGGTTTTTCCCTGTGCCACGTTTCTTCCCACTTCCATGGCACTCTGTTTTAGGTCATGGTTCAACTCACATGCCTAACAAACATCTTAGTATTTGACATCTGGGCTGGACTCTCTTTCTAGGTCCTGTTGATAGTTAACAGAAGAAGGCAGCACTTCTAGAGAGTGATTTACTCAAAGTAATTAGATGCTAATGTAGGATTCATTAAACCATGGTTAGCTGTACCTATATCTGTTTCTTAAATAGATATGACACCGCACATTTACGGTCATCAGCTGAACTGTGTATTTCTGCATATGTCTAAACTTGCACGTAGAGTCATTCAATTCAAGCAGAGGGACTGGCTGCTTCTATGCTTGAAGTTAGGTATCTGCTGACTTTGTGGTTAGATGTCTGGTCTCCAGCTTTGAAATTAGGATGCTGTTGTTTAATTGCCTTTGCATGCAGTTTGAGATTGAGATTAAAATGTTAGAAGTGCAGAGCAATACCTGTTATTTAATGTTGTGTTATACTCCAAATGGTTAACACCAGCGCCCTTGGTATTAGCAGAGAAGTTCATTTATTATGAATTATTATCTGAAACAATAGGAGAAAACAGGTTCCGAGGTTTACTTTTAGGTATTTAAAACAAATTTGACTGCCCAGGCAATGCATTTAGTAACTGAAGCAAGCAGAGCAATGATCAAAGTGTGCATGTGCACAATGTTCTAAAATTCTGTTCAAGGCACAGCTTTGTTTATGCTCAGGACCAACATTCAGTCTTGTGCTTATTTTTCTTTTTGATCAGTGCCTGAATAATCAATTAAAAATGTTTTAAACAGAGACGGGAACACAATTGTAGTCCAGAGGTTTAATATACAATACAATATTTGGTTGTACCAGCTAGTTAAATATTCGTCCTAAAATACCTGTCGGTTGGCTCTTAAGTTGCGTAGGTTTTGTGTGTCTGATGGGGAGGAGGGTGGTATTTCATTCAGCTGCAAAAATTAGTTTCTAGCTGTATTTTCTACAAGAGGCTGTAACTCTTTGCATGTCACTTTCTTAATTGAGCAATGAACTCTGTGCTGTACTAATACTTTTTATTATGAGGAATAAACGCGCTTCTAGATAGGCAGAGGAATAATTGACCACCTGTGGCCTGTCCTGAATGAACATTGCTGCACATGCCACTGAAACTAATGTCTCCTTAGTTAAGATGAGGAACTAGTCATTTTCTGAGTGACTATTTTTGTGGTTAGGGAGCTAATGCGCACAATACATTTCCACTTTCTAACAATGTGGATTCCCAGCTGCCAAGGGAAGAAGTTCTTGATGCTCACTCTAGGTTACCAACCCTGTCTCTGTCTTGGGATTCAAACAGCAGCTTTATTTGTTAAATGCATTAAGCAAAAGGCCAGATTCTGGCTTGAAATGGGACTGCTCTTACATCACTTTGGAAACAGAAAGAACTCTCAAAAGGTGGTGTGCATGTAGTGTACTCCTGTGGCTTCTTTCCACTGTTGGAGTAGTGCAGAGGAGTGTCAAAGTGGGTAATCGGGCCCAAATGTAGTTTTTTGTAATGCCAGAAGGCAGTGCTAGGACATGATGCTGGTGTATCGTGTTACAGCTGGCCCAGCACCAAGGGAGAAGAGCTAAAGGATGCTGGAAACTAAAAGAGCTAAGAGATTGACTAAGTAGAGAAAAATGATAAGTGCTTCTCTTGCCTGTTATTGATCACTTTGTATTAATAAGTATCTGTGACTGTGACTCATGTAAACCACCAGATCCTTCAGTATTTACAATTAAATTGTAACATGGAATGCCATGAGAAAAGCCTGCAGATGAGAGTCCCGAGAGTGTGTGAACCTGCAGCATGCAGTGCCCCTGCCAAAGCATGTGTCTGGGGAGGGACAGTATTCTCGGCTGGTGCATGCACACCCTTACATGCACAGGCGTAGTGCAGGGCCTGGGAAGTGTGTCTGGTCTTATCTTATGTATATCCTATATCTTCCTTTCTGAGAGATTGCAGGAGGCAATTCTCTCCCCGACAGGTGTGCTTGGTGCATTGTCATAGGGCTCTGTGCTGTCATCTGTCTTAGTCGCCAGGCTACACTGATTTAATGAGGAGTTGTAGCTAATGTGCTTGCACAGTCCAGCAGTCCAGCTTTAAGTCTCTTCCTCTAGCCACAAATTAGGGCTAAAAGTCTCCCAAGGAGCAAGGCACGGACAAGGTCTGGATGAGTGAAAGCTGTCCTAAGTTCACACCAGATTAGCTGAAGATCACTGCAATCAGTGAAAGGAAATAACCAGAGGGCCTGTCTGCTAACACAGCCCCATATAAATGAAGATATTTGCCCACACTGGTTATTGAAATCCTTCCTCGAGGATCTTTCAGCTGCACTAAGTCACCACTCAGCAGCAGTGATAGAAGTGGTGGCTTCTTTCTCTCCAGGAGCAGAAAGCTTTTCTCTCCACTGCCTTCCTGGTGAGATGTGTTCCTTTGGTGTCCCTGAGCTGCTGGCCCTCTGTGGCCAACTCAGCACCTAGCCAGGAGATGGGGACTGAGTAGACCACAGCAAGCTGCTTGGGTGAGCTGCAGTACCTTGCAATACTTGGAAAGCAGGCTGTGCCTGCCTCCATCAAAATTACTATAATCCCACCACTGTTTGCCTCCAGCTCAACCGAGTCAGTGTGACTGCAGGGAGGAGTCATCATGTAGATGAGTTTGGCCCAGTTTCCCCCCTGTGCTGTTAGAAAAACCTGCTGAAAGCAAATCTGATTAACATGGTGGGGAAAATGGCTTGTCTGTAAAACGCTGAGGATAGTCACTAGTGCAGGTACATTGTGAGCAGAAGTGGAAATGTCGTTTTTGAATTTCCACAAACTGATAAGTGCTGCAGTTTGTGATCTGTGCTGGCTGTCTGTCCCTAGATGATGAGCTAGCAAAATGCTGTGTGCCCTGGGGAGCCTCTTATTTTCAGAGTCACTTTTTGGATATCAGAGTGGCAGCACATCAGTACCACAGTGCAGTGCCACAACAGGAGTGCCGTGGAGGTACCGCATCCCTAGTGTGCAAAGCCCTGGCACTGCACCAAAATCCATCTGGATAAATGCAAGTGCCCACGCACAGCGGTATGAGCTGCTGCAGGCATGGGGACCTCCCTGAGCCAAGAGGGTCAGAAAACTGCAAAGACAGTAAATTCAAAAGAGCCTGGACCTTGTTGATCCTCCAGGAACTCTGCATAGTGCTGTCTTAAAAGATCTGCCTGGATTGCAGCACCTAGAAGGCATCAGAAGTGTTTAGATTTCACATAGTGTGTTTTCTCACTGCTGCTTGTTTTCTGGGTGGGATTTGCTCCTTTTCATAGCTGTAAACACGGTGCCTATTTGAGCTCTGCAAAGAGCCTGACTCAGAGCAGGTCACCCTGAATTTGAGACAAGTGCTTCATCTGAGTATATATACAGTGAAAAGCCAGAAATCGAAAAGATCTCCTAGTTACTCCAACCAGTGCTCTGATTCTAACGTGTATCAGTAACGTGCTGTAGGCTGTCGGGGTCGGGGGAGAAGAGAAAATTGCTCACTATTCTGTAAATGGAGAAGCAGCAATTATCACAACATGGTCTGAGAGAAACCGCTTCACAGTCTCTAGTGTGTGCTTCCTTTTAGACAAACTCACTCTTCAGTGCAGGCACTGGGGGAACTTAGAAGCTGTGCCTGGCACCACTGCCAATAAGCAGAGAGAGTGAGGAAAGGAGAGAGAAAAGGACACAGACTTTTGGTCAGGACAGGGAGGTGATTTCAGGTTCTTGTGACACCATATGAACCTCCAGTGTTTTCCTGAGTGTGATATACCCTGGAGGGTGGAGGAAATGGTAACAGTAGAGATGGGGTGTGAGAAGTGAAAACTACCTGCAGATGTGGCATCCAAAAAAAATCAAGAGACAATGCGAGTATTTTTAGCAAAAGTGCAAACAGTGATAAATGCCACAGGGCTGCTGTCACTAAAATTTGGCTATAAGCAAAATATTCATATTTAAACAAGGCAGCTTTGCACATTGAAATGAGCAAACACTGTCTCTGCTTGCTTGTTTGTTGTGCAGAAGCCATCAGCTTCACTCCTTATCCTTTCACTGAGGTGGTGATGTGGAGCCATGATGATGGATTGGCTGTCTATCTAGCTTATCTGCAAGGCCACAAACATTTATATTTTATATAGCATGGTAGGCTGTCTCTGTGCAACAATCGAAAAGAGGAATTTGGGGCTGCCCTTGCGAAAGTACTCTCTCCTGCACGATGTTGCCAGTCTGGTAAGCTCACTTAGCACAGCTTGTACAGCTAAGAACATCCACTGTGAAACCTAACACTGGGATGCACATGAATAAAATCACAGAAGCAAGCAACAGAAAAGCTTTTGAACACAGGGGGCTGCGAAGCAAGGATGGAGTTCCTGCAGTTTCTTTCTTGCTTAGAGGGGGCTTGTGTCACCTCTCGTAAAAGGCCTCTGGCTCACACCAGCATTATGCTTAGCCAATTATCGTATTTAGGTATCTTGTATATATTTAGGTGTTGAAAAGGTCAGCAGAGCACGGCTGGGCAGGTTTTTTTGAAGCTATAGGACTAGAAGCTTTGCTTCTGGCATCATTAGAAAATAATTGCTTGTAAATGTCCAGGGATTTGAATCTACATATTGGAGCTCTGAAAAGGAGGGCAGAAAGGTTTAAAACATTATTGAAACAGCTGCTGCTAACATTACCCTCACTGCAGACACTGAACAGGGAGAGTGGAGCACTTGGGGGCATGGCTGCTGTGCCTCACCTGCCTTCATACCCTTGTGCCAGGAGCCTGTCTCCTTGGGCTGCTCGTCTTGCGGCTGTCCCCAGCACGATCCTGCTCTTCCATCCAGAATTCACACAAGCTGGTGCCTGTTTGTTGAAAGCTGCAGTGAGGCAGGGATCATCCCTGAGGCACTCCAGCTGAGCTGTTGTCACCTAAGTGTATCTGCTATTCTTCCATTTAAAATCATCTTTGTCCTTTGGTTTTGCTTTTCTGCTCCTTGCAACTTTTGCTTAGGTCTCTCTTCTCCTTCTTACTATCTCTCTTGCTCCATTACTAGCTTTCCTTTCTCTCAGTTTAACTATCTTCTTTCCCCAGATCCATGATAAGTTACATAACGTATTTTATGTCCCTACTTGTTTTCTAAGCTCCTGTAGTCTTTGACTCCTTGGTGCTGTTTGCTATAGAAAGTCCTGTTCCCTAAATGTTGTGATGCCCAGGTATTATTAAATGTGGTTCTTGCCCTCTAAAACCCTGTTGCTGTTCACAGCTTGATTTCTTAGTACAACCAGGCTGAGTGGTTTCTGACTCTGAACATAAGCCCTGAGTTTCCTAGGAGGAAGGTTTCCTCAATGCCTGGTATTAGACCAGGCATTAATGAGACGTCTAGTCACTCCTCAGCTCTGTTACAGATATTCCCCATAACCCAGGGCAAGTCACTTTATCTCTCTTTTTCCCTACTCCCCATGCATAAAATGATTGCCCTTCTGAATCTCATGTGGAATTGAGATCATTAATTCCTTCTGCTTTTGTGCTTTGAGGAGCTTCCTCTGCCATCTATGAATAGCAAAGACCTATCCAAAGCAAGGGAATTGCCCCATTTGTAAAATGCATCTCCAGTTTTCATCCCTGTTGTCCATCCTCTTTCCCTCGCCTCCCCACTTTAGTTCTGTGATAATAATGAAATAAATGAATGCAGGTAAAGGCAACCTTAAGGCTGTCATTTTTGCCAAGTAATGCTAATGGCACTTTTCTCCCTCACATATCTGCTTCTCAGTGCTAATGCTATTGAATTATTGTGATATTGCAAATGAAGGTGCCTGCACACAAATCCAATATGGATGTAATTATTAGAGGTGGAATGCCAATTACCAAAAGCAAGTGGTATATTTTTGATTTGTCATCTGATTTATTATCATTTACCTCATGCACCTCAGACAGCACTGCCTGAGTCACAAGTAGAGAACCAGTCCTTTGTACATACAGCTGGCATAAAGTGATTTTTTTAAAAATACAGCTGGGAGTGTAGTTTTGAAGCATTTTCCATCTGAGGTAAGGAACACAAGGGAGGTATGACTTTTGGTAGGCAGGTGCACATCTCTAAAAAAACTACTGACTATAACACCATTCATATATATAACATAGGTCAAAAAGCCTTCAGTGAAAATCCAAATTATGCAGGGAAGAAAATCTAGCTTGCAACCAATTTAAATGTGTTGGCCAAGTCTCTTAAGGTTATGTGCAGGCTTGAGCTTCAGCAACTAGGGATGCATTGTCTGACTACTAGATAATTACTGTGTTTTTAAGTTTTTAGGTATCCCCAAGCATTGCATCTTTCAGATCTAGTCAGGCAGTGTTGCCTTTCAGGGTGAGGTGTACGATGCCAGTGGAGCATCATGCCTTCTTGTAGAACCTGGGCACATCTGTAACATTCTCCTGCTCTCTCACCCTGTGAAGAGTCTTCTTTGAATACTGTGCACCGCTCACCATGCAAGCAGCTCATTATCCCAGGCATTTCAAGACTAATTTATAGGACATTTGGTTAATTTGCATAAGCCATCCAGTACACAAAAGATGTGTCCACAATGAAGTAATATGCCAAAATCAGGATTTATGTGAAAACATGACTATCGGAAGGGGGGAGGGGGAGCATTTTTAAGAAGCTGTCATTAGCACCAGTCTCTAAATGACTATCTTTGATAAAAAGTCACAGTATCCTGCCTCTCCACCTACTGTATGTGAAGCTCCCATATAATTTTCTGCTTTGAATCTTATTCATCTTTTTATTAAGTGAGATGGAGTTTGATCCTTAAACCAGTCCTGAAATATGAATACGTGGTGCTGTTGGCTTTGTCTAAAAAAGAAACAAAATCCCCCAAACTGAATCCAAATCGAGGGCTGCACATTCAGCCGTCACTGCAAGGAGCCTCATGCATCCACTGCTCTGATTATTACCTTGACACCAGAAACAGGAGGACCTGTAATCCTTGAAACAGCTGACATCTGAAGCGCTGATTCTTCCTGTGCTTTGAGTTAGTCAGTCCTTGATCTCCATGCCTGGCATGCAAGCTTAGCTTTCACTGAAACCTGACCTTGTGGTCCCTTCTTCTGCAACCCTGTTTGTCTTCGGCCTTTCAGAAATATGCAGCTTCTGTCCTCAGGACTCTGAATTAGAGCTGCACGGGTCAAAGGAGCAAACGAGAGAGTTGTCATTATTGGATCCAATGCCTGCCCCTGATTTAGGTTTCCTTGGTTTTATTTTTTAATAACAATTAGAAAATAAGAACATTGCAAGTTGTTTTTTTTTAAGTGAACCATTCCCCTGCAAGGTGACACCAGCCTTCCGTGTTCTCCTAACACACTGTTGTTTCACCTACAGGTACAGATATTTTTGCTCCATTCCTTGCAAAGCCAGCCTGGGATTTGAAAGTCAAGTTAGTTTCTTTCTTCTCTCCCTAATAGGTCTTCTGCCATTATGGGGCCTCTGAAGAGCACTTTAACTCTATATTTACCCCGTGCAATCTAATTAACTTCCAGAATAACTGTGCAGGTATAACTGGGATCTCAGTTTGAAGGCAGTTTTGCTCCACTTATTATAATTGAAAGAACTGTTTGGCCAGCAGCATCTCTATTAGTAGTAATGCTATTTGAAAAGGAAATAACTTAGTTGGACTTGCAGACTGAATTTGTAGGAATGCTAGCCAGAAGTGCATAAGTGAATGCATATATATCTGCTTACTTGTAAACAGAAGCTAACTTGAGCTGGAAATCACGTGTACAATAAACATGTAATCCTGATGCCATTGCTACAAATTCATTTCCCAGGGCAGAGCTACAGTTTCAAGGGCCCATTTCAGTGCTTTATTGTTTGAACAGTGTTGGTTATTCACTTTGGTGAATCACGTGTAGGTCCAGTTAGGTGAAACCTACTGGATATTTAACAGCTTGTTCAGCTTGAACCAGAAGTAAATAGAGGGAAATAATGTGTTGTAGGAAGACAAGTACTCTAGATGAAGATTCTTTTTGTGGTTCTGCGTTCTGTTACTCTGTTATATCTGTTATTCTAGGCTTTGAGGTTAGTATTTTTAATTGCAGGAATTTGAGGTTTTTATCAAAATTTGCTGTGGGTTACATGGAACTTATAGCATTAGCTTGAACATAATGAGTGTGTTCAACAGGAACAATACATGCAGTTTTTTGATTCACTCTCTTCCAACTGAATCTCTTTTTATTCTAAAATGTTAGAAGCACATTTTTTTCCTCTGGGGATTTACAGTTTCTCTTAGTGTTTTGATTACTTGTGAATAATTTGATAGAAAACCCCTTATACATGTGCCTGTGATGTACAGCATCTAGCTTGGATATAGTTTTTGACTGATTCCTCATAGCTGAATTTACTGTATACAACAAGAAACATTTGTGAGAAACATTTTCCTGTCAGACAGGAATAATGTCTCTGCTACAATTTGACTCAAATTTGTTATGTGTGTAGGTCCATGAAGTTCAATAGATGTAAATACAGATTAATTATTTAAAAAGTAATAGGAAGGAATGAGCTTCCAAACATGTAGTGTTTAATAATTTAAAACTTATAATGGAATTTCAACCCTCACACATACCTCAGATCTCTTGTTGTGCTTGGACAAGTGCCTGAGGTTAGCTGGCATGTCCCCACTTCCCTATCATCTCCCTTCCTATACCACAGGGTGATAAATGTGCCTGGCAGATGTGAAGAACAGTCAATATTTTTAGTCATGACTACTAGTAAATAGGTTATACTTAATTCTGTACTTAATTCTGCCTTCCTTTTCCACCATTGCTATTTTGCATCCTGCAACAAGCTATTCCATGTATGATTTCATATAACTAGATGTATGCAAGTGTGCAAGTGTGTACACATCTCTACCTAGCCACAGGGAACTAAATATTAAAGTCAGGGCTTGGGCAAAGCCCCTCATAATTGCTGATCCCACACAATCAAAAGAGCCCCATAGTAACTGTTCAAATGGTGGTGGTGGATTGAGACACACGCTGTGTGATTGTACTGGATGATGTGCACACACATAGGATGACCTGGTTCCCATTTCAAGAAACTCATGCTCTAAGCGGACTAGCCAGGTAAGGGGGAAGCTTCTCTTCATTTTAAAAGAAGGATCAAAGATACAGACTGAAAGAATCATAGAATCACTTGGTTTGGAAAAGACCTTTAAGACCATTCAGTCCAACCATACCTGTCCACTACTAAACCATATCCCTGAGCACTTCATCAACCCATCTTTTAAATACCTCCAGGGATAGTGACTCAACCATTTCCCTGGGCACCTGGTTCAAGTACCCAATAACCCTTTCAGTGAAGAAATTTTTCCTGATGTCTAACCTGAACCTCCTCTGGTGTAGCTTGAGGTCATTTTCTTTTGTCCTATCAACTGTCACTTGGGAGAAGAGACCAAACCTACCTTACTACAACCTCTTTTCAGGTAATTGTAGACAGTGATAAGGTCTCCCCTGAGCCTTCTCTTCTCTAGGCTAAACACCCCTACTTCCTGCAGCCTCTCTTCATAAGACCAGTTCTCCAGTCCCTTCACCAGCTTCGTTGCCCTTCTCTGGAAATGCTCCAGGACCTCAATGTCTTTATTGTAGTGAGGGGCCCAGAACTGAACACAGTATTTGAGATGTGGCCTCAATAATGCTGAGTACAGGGCAGAATCGCTTCCTAGGTCCTGCTGTCCATGCTGTTTCTGATACAAGCCAAGATGCCCTTGGCCTTCTTGGCCACCTGGGCACACTGCTGGCTCGTGTTCACTTGACTGTCAACACAACAACCCCAGGTCCTTCTCAGCCAGGCAGCTCTCCAGCCATTTTTCCCCAAGCCTCTAACCCTGCATGGGGTTGTTGTGACCCAAGTACACAACTCAACACTTGGCCTAGCTGAACTTCATACCATTGGTCTCAGCCTGCTCAGGAATTTTGTGTTTGCGGATAATGACTTAATGCCAATCTGTGAAGTCTCATCTCAGCACCTTACCTACATAACCTTCCTTCTCGTACTGCTTTAATTCACTGGATGAGAAACATTTGACCCAGAGTGGTTATTAAAGGAAAGCCCTTAAAAGAAAATGCAATTCAGTTCAATTGAACAAATACACAATTAGGAGTCTTTGTATGTGATGGCTACAGGTCTTCATTTGCTGGTGAGATCTCAGTTGATTCAATGAGAAATATTTCCAGTGCTGCTCTGCCCTGTGAAATGACAATTATTGTCACAAGGAGTTTTGTAGAAAGATCTGTGGAAATAAAAGGGGCTGGAGAAAGCAAGACACTTGAGTCCTTTCTGATGAGGGATCTAAAGAGCATATCGCCTTGCTTGCGATAAACTTGCAGGGTGGAGATTTAAATATATTGATTTCTTTTGTCCTGGTGTGCAGCTACCACATAGCTGCTTCGTCGCACATGTCGTTCATTGAGAAAGTGATCTGCATCATCTTGCAAATATGAAAGTGCTTGCCATGATGCATTTACATAATAAAACCGATGCAGTCACAGCATGCATGATATGTACAGGCAAGGAATGAGTGCCATCTACAGTAACACAATGCATTACTGAAGTGTCCCCTGTAATTGTGTTCTTTACCTAACAGTGCGTCTGATGCCTTCTGCTGTAATGTATCCTCCTAGGTGAGAAATTAATACTTTGTACCAAATTTGACTCTCTTACATGGTTCAAATTAAAAAGACAAGGCTGGCTTCAGTGGCATTATCCCAGAAACATCCTGGGGCTACTGAGATTTGATTTGATTTATGTAAATAGCTGGGTGTCAGGTATGCTCCAGTGCTAAACACTTTCTAAACAAAGGGATATGTAAGACACATTCTCTCTTTTCATTTGAGTAGAAAAGACCTAGTGGGAAAGTGCATTTACTTCACTTGAGAACTGGTAAATGTTCCAGACCTGACAAAAGCATCATCCTGAGAACATGAAGGGCTAGCTGTCTCTTCCTCAAGCATTGGTTACAACTAAAGCTTGTTGCTGTTTGCCACCCTTACAGCCAGTGAGTCCTCTTGGAGGAAGCTGAGCTTCATGGCAAGAATGTTCTTAGCAAAACAAGAGAGGCATTAGCTGAAGAAGACAAGGAAGTTTTCACACACATTAGTTCACCATATGTTTAGCTCTAGGCTGCAGTTTCAGATCTTTATAACTCCTCATTTATTATTTTTAAGGCTACAATCCTGCGAAACAGTAGTTTAAGATAGCTAGGGACTATAATAGTCACGGTAAATTCTACCTACCAGTGACAGAGTAGGGTTTTTTCTTTTTTCTTATTTCAATTTGATTTTCCCTTTCTCCTCGCTGTTTAGGGAGTGTGCAGACTATTGCATTTCCCATCTCTTCTTTTTCTTGACCCTTATTTCAGTCTTATCTGCTCCATATGGGAGTGTACAAGAGTGAATTTTGCAGTTGCTCGGAATATGTCTCTTTCCACTGGTGATTTTGTGCTAATAGAAGAGGTAAGGGGAGGTGGGTCTGTACCAACAGGCTCTGGGTTTCAGCCAGGATCAGTTCCTTTGAGCAAGGGAAACTAGAGGATGCAGAATCCTTCCTCTGTGCTTGGCCGAGCAATTTCACTCATGTGGCTTCATCTTCACCAGCCCCCGACTCCAGAGGAAATGGGAAAATGAGTTCCTCCCAATCTGCAAGAGATGTGACACGTCTTGGTCCTGGGCTGAAACTGATGTGACACACTTTTCCTTGATCCAAGCAGATTTTGGATCTTGCCCAGGGTTACTGTAATCAAATGTGGTTTCCAGACAGCGAGCTGCTCTTTAAACTGAACGTATTCTGGGATGTGGGGTGGTGCGTACCATTACAGTGGTGAAACCATCAGTTCACAAAGTGTGAGTCACACACAGTCAAATCTGGAACAGTTTTGACTCCCTTCAAAGCTCAAAACTCTATAGGCTAAAATCCAGCAATACTTCCCTTGGAAAATTTGGATTTTCTTCACTCGTTTTTGCTAATGGTCAAGTCAGTCTTTCCCTGATCACGACAATCTTTCTCCAGTATTATTTCTCCAAGCAACTGATGCAGTCTCTCAAGGATTTTATACTTTTTGGAAAATTGAGGAAAAGTTGGTGGGGCGCTCCCTCAGGTGAACTGCAAGACCAAGCCAGTTCTGCTGCAGCCCACGCTATGGCCATATGTGTGTTAGAGCATGTAATGTAATGAGTCCTGGCTTGTCAATATTGTTGCATGATAAAGGTTGACATAATAATAAAGGCTGATGTTCTCTGACCTAGACAGGCAGGTGGGGAAAATATATATACATATATATTTAAAAGCACCCAGAGACTGCTATTCTGTAAGCCTCTTGTTTGTACAAGCATAAATCAGAAGAAACAACACACATATCTGTGAGTGTTACACCACTGTAAAATGGCATAGGTGAGAGGAAGTATTGGACTTAGAACACTTCATAGGTAAATGGAGAGTTCTCAAGATTTCAGATTGCATTCCTACTTGCTATTCTCTGGACTAATGATGTTTAAAATCTGGATTACAGTAGTATTGTCTAGGCCCAGTAATATTACATTTAAGTCTGAGTGATTTAATGGCTGTTCAGTGGTGATTTTGGTCCGGGTGAAGTGGTATTTTCCTCCAGCAATGCCTTAGGCTAAAAGCGTCTTGTGTTAGCAAAAAAACATTAACCTGCCCCTCAAAGCTCATTATTACATTTATAGCCCTGTCAACCAACCTATGAGCCACTGGAAACATAACGGAGGGAGTTTTATTGTTATTTTTGTATTCTCTTGAATATTAAAAAGAAAATATATTGGAGAAAAATGCATATAAGATATTGCTAGATATAAATTCTAGACAGATGAGCCACATGGGTTATTTTCCATCTCATAGTGTTACTTTGCTATATGACCAGAATAAAGTTTTGTTAAGAAAAAAGGGTGAATGTGTTTATTCAGATCCTCAATAAAAGAAGTGAATTAATTAGAGAATATAAATCTTGTTCTAGCTTCTGAAGTTATCTTTAGCCTTGGTAGCATGAGATTGTTGAGGGTGAAGATTTCTCATTTGGAGAGATTTCAGTCACTCAGTAAGTGAGATACTATTTGAGGCTAGTAAAGTGCCCCTGTCCTCTTTTACCTCTATGTTTTCCTGTGCTTAACAGCATCCATAATTCTCAAAGAACTTGATAGAAACATTTACAGTGTTAGGTGCTCTCAATTTCCCTTTCTTTTTCTAATTACCGGGACTGGATGCAGGGAGGACTGCAAAAGCACGGGGTATAGGGGCATACAGCCTCCGGCACCTCAGTGCACTGGTTGACAGCTGCCCTGCATAAGAAACCTTCTGTGGTTGATGTTTGGTCCTGTTCTCACGAGGAGCAGGGTCTCTGCAGCCCTTACACCCTGCGGTGAGTAGCTCCTGCTATGGCAGCAGTGCTGGCCCCTGAAGAGGGGCTGGCCGTGGTTCTCAGCCTGGATTCTCACTGTGTGGGCACCTCTGGGATGGAGAAGCTGCTCGGCTGCCTCCTGTAGCTGAGCATGTGGAAGTTTCAAGTTTTCCAAGGACATGGAGGTAAATCTCCACTCTCTGAGGAAGAGAAAGGAGGAGGATTTCCTAGTGTGACCTTCCCCAGCTACCCTAAAGAGATGGCAGGCACTGAACACTGTGAAGAAGCACTCCTAAGCCCCAGGAATATTTTTCCAACTGCTAGATTTGTTTCCTTTCTGTTGACTTCCAGAATATTTGAACTTGGCAGTTCTTGTCCTGTTCTCAATATGCTTATGATGCTTCTTACTGACAGTACTTTGCATGGCTTTAGGGGCAGCGGTTTGAGGAGGTACATTCATGTTGTCTTTAGGAAGAAGTGAAGCTCTCACTGTGGCACTGACAACTTGAGGATAATAAGCAAAACCTCTTGTTGCGGAAAGACGCATGCTGTAGTTTGCTGAGACTCACGGCTTCACCTACTCAATGTAGTTCTTACTTCTAGCTGCTCATTTTTCCCCAGATCATTTCAGGACCAGGTGAAGTTTGAGAATGCACATCATGGGAAGTCTTGACCTGGGAAAAAAGTGTCAGAGATGAAGGGGACCAGTGCCCACATAACCTGAAACTGCCTGACTGACCAGCAAGTGTATTTGTGCTGTTAGTCTGTCAAGCTGGCTTTTCCCACTGCCACCCATAGACTAAGGGCCATAAGGAGCATAGTGCGGACACTCCTCTGACTCCACACATCCCTGCCTTTGAATTAGGCTGACCAAGAAGGAGGATAGAGACACAGCTGAATGCCTCCTTGTCAGACCAGGTTAAGTCTGAAAAGAAACTGCCTCTTGCCCTTTTTATGTGGACATTCCACCATACAAATGTTGGGTTACTGTTTGCAGATCTGTGGCAGTCATCTGGCTTGCACTGGTGTTTGTTCTGCCTCACAGTCTCTTGCATGACATAGTTATGCTCAGAAGCCCATCAACGTGCAGTGGGATGAGGTTTCTCAAGACCTGTATTACCCCTGAAAAGGGCATTGAGGCTTAGACATTCTTCAGTTGTTTCTGGAACATGAGTCTTGGTGAGATAGGTTGTCCTGCTGACTGTGTGTAACCCCCCCATCTCTCTTCATTCCCACTCTTGCTCCGCTTTCATCTTCTGCATCATGTCAATTTTATTTAGAACTCCTGTCACTGTCAGAGTGGTGGCCTTAGCCAGTACTGAAACAGCAGTGTAGATGTTCCCTGTGATCAGTTCTTGCATGGTACAAATGTAAAAACCTCACACTAAGGATTTTAAGGTTTAAATGCTGTTTTGTCCCATTCTATGTTATTTCAGCCAGGATGGTTTCTGAGGAGAACAACTTTCTTCCAGGCAAGTCCCACTTCACACTTCATTAATTTTCCTTGAAGTTTCATCCACCATATTGTGGGCTTCACCAGTGGTTTCAGATCCAAAGTTCCTCCTGTAGTTTCAAAGCCTCAGACTAAAGTTGAAAACTGGGAGCTCAGCTGTTTATATACAAAATCAAATATGTAACCACTTTGATGAAACAAGACCCAACCTGGATTTCCACTGGGCATTAGCATAACTTAACCATCATTCCTTTTGGCTGGGAACATTAAAAAGCCCCCCAACACAAAGGACTGCAAGGGCTTTGAAAAGATTGTTTTAAATACCACAGATGACAACTGCAATGATTCAAAAAATGAAATCAATTTATCATTAGTCATTAAGTACCAAATAGCTCTCTTTTCTCCTTATGCTTCATGTAGCTTAGACTTTTGCATAATTAGGATGAAAAATGGAGACTCAGTGGGTCTTGCATTTAAATGACATAAAGTCAGTATTCACTTCTTGGAAAACTATGGTAAAGGTTTTCAGGGAGACAAGAAGTTTAGGAGGGTTGCATCAAGGAAAGGAAAAGAAAGCAAGCAGGCAAGCTTTGGTCTCTTTTAAACAGAGAGAAACTTGTCACAGGACAGTTTTAAGTTGTAGGCAACTGCA
The DNA here is from genome assembly GCA_013389865.1 of Piaya cayana. Classification (NCBI taxonomy): domain Eukaryota; kingdom Metazoa; phylum Chordata; class Aves; order Cuculiformes; family Coccyzidae; genus Piaya; species Piaya cayana. Next base: position 89,685 of record WAAB01018674.1, on the reverse strand, counting down.
GTGTTATGTTTTGTCAACTGTTTTTGCACAAAGCTCCAAACATTGTAAGAGTCTGTTTTCTTTCACACCTAGCATTGCTACGAGCTGTATTGTAACCACATTCACAGTGTGTTAGAGCCTGCCTCGGGGTTCCTTCGCATCAGGTTTCAGCTGGAATTGTGGGGTTTTTTATAATAATCACTCCATTCAAATGGAAAAATCATTATAAAAAATTATCATGAGCCATCTTGGGCAGAAAAATCCTGCCACTATAAACATGCAGAATGTCTTGCAATAAGCACATTGAAAATGGTGATTGAGGCTTGATGACTGCTCAGAGCTCTGCTTTAGATTGTGCCTGTGGCTAGTATTGTTTGACATTTGGTAGTGAAAGAGCATCAATTCCCAGTCATGACAGCTGAGATGGGGACTTGGTCACAGGCATCTTGGAAGTGGATACTGTGAACTGCCATCCCCAGCTGCTTAGGAACAGTCTGCATCCCTGCCAGGGACCCCTGGACCAACATGCCTGCCCCCTGGGTTAGCATGCAGCGGCTGCAGTGATGGACACACACAGACCCCTGCTTATACTGCTCAGGCACCATCTGTACCCCAGGCTACCCAGTCCCTCGTGAGAAGAAGCCTTGGCAGGTCCAGGGTGGATATTTTTGAGGAAGGTTGGTTAGGAAAACATGGGACACCTTGGTAAGAGGCAGTGGGCTCTGTGGCTTCTGGCAAAGCTGCACCCACTCCTTCTCTTGGTGCAGGGTGTTGGTGCCTGAATGCCTTTTGTGATAACTCAGCTGGGAGAAAAGCACAAAAGCATTAGGATAAGCAAAAGAGTTTTTAAATTATGAATTTCAATTTCATTATGCTGATTATTGCTTACCTCTCAAATTTTGTCCTTTGCTGTTTTCTCTGGGTGGAATGGGTTCCTCTCCTCTTCTTTACTACAAACCTGTGCATCTGAGTGGAGCATGGCTGTTTCCTTCTGCAGCCCTTCACCTGCTCGCCTTCCCAACTGGCATGGCAAGGTGCTTACCTCACATTCTTAATATTCATTATTTTTCTGAGTCAAGAAAAGCTAAAAGGGATCTCCAGTGCTTTGGAATGTGTTTATGTTTGCAGTCAGTCCAACCCGGAGCTCCAGTGGGGTTGCAGCTTCTCTGAGACCACAGCATTCAATATGTTAACACTCAAGGTAGAGGTTTTGCCCCAAAGATTCTCCGTGTTTGGTCATGCAAGCAGGCTGCAGCGATAGGGTCATGGGAGAGATTTAGCACTGCAGGTGGAATCTATGAGAGGATTTGTTTAGCCATTATCGTTACCTTTTAGGTGACCTGATCCAAAGAGAAGGCTTGGTGGTGAGTAAATGGAAGAAAGCAAGGAGGGAGCAGGCAGCCACATTGCCCAACAAGCTGAAGGAGCTGGTGAGAACAGCTGAGAGAGGTTTCACACACTCCTTTGCCTTTGAAAGCTAATACAGCACATAGTCCTTCAGGACAAACAGATCTGGGGTTTTTCCTTCTGATACACTGAATTTTCCCCTAGTGTCCTGCTGGGAGTGCTTCACAGCCTAGCACAGGGGCCCCAGGTAGCAAGGTGACTTGGTGTCCGTGCTGCATTGGCCATTGTGTGATCTGCAAAGGGTCTGGCTGAGCTGTGTGTAAGAGTACTAGTTGTGACTCACTTGGCTGTTTCCTAGAAACCTCCATATGTGCATTTCAAGCCACTTCCTAATTTTGATATTGCTGCTGCGTCCAGTGTTTGGAAGGCTTCAAAAAACCTGAGCCTTTGCTGAAAAACATATGGCTGGTGTGTTGGGTTCTCACTTGGCTGCAAGGCAGGAGCGTGTGCCGGGAGGGGAGGTTGCCTCCTTGCCTTGCAGCTTTTGGGACAGGGTGGGAGCCTCTGCCTCCACAGCTCACAGATCTGGGTGTGTAGCAGCTGGGTGTGTAGCAGCTGGGTGTGTAGCAGGCAAGGAAAGTGAAGGGAATGGCCTAGGAGATAGTCTGGGCTAAAGGGAAAGTCAGCCAGGGCCAGAGTGGGCTATTGGAAATGCGCAGTGCCATCTGTGAAGCCAGAACAGAGGGTTTGTGAAGAGACAGCAGTCAGGTAGCACAGTGGGAAAAGGGAGTAGAAACTGCCCACCAAAGTTGAATACATGGATTTTATGCCAGAAAGTGAGGCTTTGATAATCTTACATCCCATGTTTTGACATCCTTGATAAAACCCTTGCCCTAAGAATATGATGCAAACCTCTGTTGTGCAAGATGTCCCGTGACGGCATTCTCATGAGTGAAGAAGGGGGCTTCATTAGTCACCCCCTGGTTCTGGAGAAGCTGAAAAGGGACTGTCTTTGTCCTAATGACCCCCTTCTGTCCTCTCACTAAGCTTTACCAGGGAGCTGATATTAGTTCAAATCACTCTGTATAAGACACATCTTTCATCTCAGTGGTGGTGTTCGCACATTCTTTGTTTCCTGGTTTCTCTCAGGCTGATGTAAATATGCATAAACAGACTTTAGCAAATGTATTTCTTAATGAAGTAGTGTCTGATACTAGATTATCATTTGAGAGGTTAGTGGTGGGCTGCACTAATGGATGAACTTTATGCCTGCATTTGACAACCAAATAAAGTATTAATTACACTATGCCTAAAGCCCAAGTGTGGCCCTTTTAAGCATGGCAGGATGCTTGTGTTTTGCCAACAAGACAACCTCATGGCCACATTTGGACTCTGCTTTGGACATTTCTATCAAATATATGGATGCCAACAGAAATAGCCTTTTCCTTTTCTTTGTATTAGGGAAATCTGAATGTTACAGGATCCCTTGGTCTTTGCTTCCTCAGTGTTCCCATACTGGGTGTGAGTAGTATTTCTGCTGATGTGGTGTCTTCTGAGTTGTCTCCTGGTGTAAATTGCTGCATGTTTCACAGGAAAGCGGATGAATGATATCAAGCCATTGAGCTTATAAGTAGCATACTGGCAACCCGCCACTAAAATATAAATACATTAAATGTGCTGAAGGAAATGTTCATTCTGTTGTTTAGCATTGGACATGCCCCAGTTAGGTAAATTTAATCTTCTTGAGGGTTGTTGCATTACAGCTGAATGAGATAGGGAGTTATCTTCTTACTGATCTCTCTGTCATTTACTGTTTGTGTCCTGGCATCCATGGTGTGAAGTGTACTTGCCCAAGGGGGGTCCTAGGAGTATTTTCCAAGGGAGGTGAAGGTGCATAGGCTATCTGGTAGCACCTCTCAAGGTCTGACCCTTTATCTTAGGAATGTTCACATTCCTTGTCAGTCACACTGCTACCAGCCCTGCCTCCTTTTGGGTAGAAATGTACATAATGGTTGCTTTGCTTGTGTTTGTTAGGAAAAGTCTGAAACTCAGCCTCATGGCATTCATTTTCTTCTTGTGTGTTTCTGCCACAGTTCCTTCCAAAGTCCCCTGGCCATGCCTCTGTTCCTCTGGAGGGCAGGTGGAAGGCTCCTGCTGACTGTAGGGTGAGCCGAGGCTAGTGTTAACCATCAGACCTAAAGACATTGATTGCATTAAACAGGAGTCTCTTCTTAGTTTTCTATGGATGCTGGGTCAGGCCCTCTGAATGTGATCCCACAGAGTTAACTCTTGCACCTAATCCCAGTGAAGCCCAGGGAATTGCTCCCATAACCATTACAAATCCAATGCACAACATTAACAAACGCTCTGCAACAGTTTAGCTTTTCTCTTGATTGTATGCTGAAGGGAAAAGATAAGTCAGGAAAAGGGAAGCAGAAGGAAAAATGAACAGAGACATTTTGAGATTGTTGTGAAGAACAATGGTGTTCTGTACAGAGTGCAAGTACTTAAAAAAATAAGACATTGGCTGTGTATTTTACAGATAAGAAAATGTTATTTCATTGAATGGAAAGATATACATGCTTCTCCTACCACATCTAAACTAATCAGTGTAGGCTTTTAGAAGGACTATGTAATTACTCTGAGCACGTCATTAGTTAGATGTGAAATGAATTATATTGCTCCGTTTTATTACCTCTAGTGATATAGCCATTTGTATCATAAATTCATTGACCTCATCTTAAATGATCAATCCTGTAAGACAGACTTGATTAATTAATTCTTAAGTGTAATTTTTTTTCTTCTGCAGTAATTTCCTCCTTGTTGTAGAGACTGTCTTTCTGTCTTTTAGAATGGTATTGTAAGGTGCCTTATTACCTGTGTATGACATACACATTTTATATTTGTATGTTAAATAAGCAGCTTTGCCAGATGGTTATGCAGCTAGAAAGAGAGAAAGAGAGAAAGAGAGAGAGAGAGAAAGAGAGAGATAGAAAGAGAGAAAGAAAGAGAGAAAGAAAGGAGAGAACAATATATATCTATACAGTAGATGGACATTTCTCAAGTGTTAACATCAACACTTTGAGATGTCACATAAAATCAATGAGTTAATTATTAGATATTTGGTCCATCCAGGATGTTTAGAGGAACAGAATTGCTGCCTTTTAATGTCTGTGGTTTTAATTAGTTTTATCTAGTGGTAAAATATACCGAATGATCTGATCAATATGTGAATGAAGCAGGCAGACTTCAGAATTTCTTGTACCTCAGTGAATTATTGGAAACAGGAGAAATCTGAAGAGAATTTCTAAGCAGGATTTCTCAGCATTTTACTGAGGAGGAGAGAATATTTATTTAGAAGTGACATAGGAGCCCACTTGAGATAAACAAACCAGTACAGCAATAAAATGATCAAGTATTTCAGTGACTTTTTCAACTAATAATTAATAAAAGTTAAATGATTAGAAAAGATACAACAAATTATGCCAGGATTTTTTTTTTTGGGGTGGTAGTTTTTCTTTCTGTTTGTTAAT
>WAAB01018674.1:0-84663 GCA_013389865.1 Piaya cayana | reverse complement strand
CATCCTAATTCCATACGTGAACAATAGATAGCATTTTGTGTCTACAGCAGGGAGCTCTCAATCAAAAATAAACATAAATTCAGCAGCTTTACTGAGTTAAATAGTGTGTTATGAACTCATGGCATAGACTCACAAATTCCCCTTTTTTCTGCTTGGAAAACAGTGACAAGCCAGAAAATTTCAGGTCAATTACAAGATGTTTCCATGAGATGATCCTGTGCGGTCTTGCCAGGTGGGTGGCAAAATCCATGCCAAGTACCTAGGATGGTTCAGTGCCCACTGCTGCACATTTGCAGTATTTGTGTGAGGAGATGGCCAGCTCCAGTGCTGTCTGTGACGGCCACTGAGCTTTCCTGCAAGGAGCTGAGGGAGAGCTGGTGCCTGGTGAAACCTCGGGGCTTGGAAGTGGAGGTGCTCCTGCTTTGCCTTGCTCTCTGCACTCCTGCTTCCCATCTGCCTTACGCCATGTGCCATGGCAGCAGAGGCCTTCATCCATCTCTTCTGTGCACTTGACAGCCTTTTTGTCTACATTTTTAAGGTGCTACATTGTCAGTGCATGTTCAGNTGTGACGGCCACTGAGCTTTCCTGCAAGGAGCTGAGGGAGAGCTGGTGCCTGGTGAAACCTCGGGGCTTGGAAGTGGAGGTGCTCCCGTTTTGCCTTGCTCCCTGCACTCCTGCTTCCCATCTGCCTTACACCATGTGCCATGGCAGCAGAGGCGTTCATCCATCTCTTCTGTGCATTTGACAGCCTTTTTGTCCACATTTTTTAAGGTGCTACCTTGTCAGTGCATGTTCAATGCAGGGCTGGCTCTGTTAGTAACACCAGGATCGTTTTTTGCTTGCATGGGGCATCGTGCTGGAAATATGCCCATCCTAATGCTGCACATGTCAAGCAGCACCAGCAGCCCCTTCTGCTTTCTCTCACATGGCATTGTCTGTGTGTCCAAGCTAAAAATCTAAGTCTTGTATTCCCAGTCTTCAGGGGTAACTTAATAGTTGATACTTCCCAAGAAATTGTTTAGTTTGGTTCAAATGTTTGGATAAAAACTTTGTGGTACAGAGAGGGAAGTGTGTGTGTGAGTGTGTGAATGGGGTGGGGGAGCAGGAGAAGGGATCAAATTGCAACCCAACCGGATAGCCAAAAGGTTGCGGAGTTGAAATAAACGGGCTAATAGATGTAGCATATAGTGTGTGTATGTGTGTGTGTGTATATATATTAAAGATATATTACTGAAAACTCAAAAATGTCACCACTGTTTATATTAAAGGAAAGCTGAGAGTTAAATGAGATGGGTAATCAGATGCCCGACATATGTTGTTTGGAATTGTTTATATGACCAATAGTTATTAAAATTAATTATCCTTCCAATGCAGTCTTTTACACAATCATATTCTTTTTTTTTTTTTTTTAATACAAGATATAGTCCTTTCAAAACAAGCTAATATGAACTATTTGGAAAAGGCAGAACAAACAATACCAGGGCATATTCTGACACGGTCATGGGCTCAACATGCCTACAGAAAGCACCAAAAATCTCTGTCAAGGGAGTATTTTGAGGACTAAAATAAATGACAAAAATGGGTTTTTTGTGTGTGTAAAATTCTGTCAAAAAAGTAAGGCACTGAAAATTCTGACATCTGTTTATCTGTTTATAGCTATGGCAAGATTACTCATATTAATTCTTGTTTAAAATGCCATATGAAGGAAAGGCATTTGTGCAAACAAGAGTCATATTTGAATTGTAGATCATGTCTTCACCATCTGTGAGAGCTGTTGGTGTTGCAAAATTAATGTGTTAATGAAATCACAATAATTTCTCTGAAGTAATGGATTCTGAAGCCTAGAATGACTATTTTTTGAACTTTGGTGTCTAGTGGTTTACAACTGGGAAAACCTTTCACAGCTTAATTAGTTCTGCAGCCTTACTTTAAAAAAAATCCACTGTACCTTCACCACACCAATAGTAACACAAGCAAGGATTATATGGAAAGCAGAGAAACTACACAGAGATGAGCCTGCAATGCAAACTTTTTGCTGTATATAGTCCTTTCAAAACAAGTAGTCCCTTGCTTGCCAAGAAGTTTTACTCAAAGGTACTTCTACACAAGACTGGGTAAACTGCCCATAAAATAATTCCAGCTTGCCGAAACATCACAAATTTGGACTATTTGAACCTTACACAAATGTCCTAACTATTTCCAAGTTTCTCCTTGGAATGAAGGCCTAAGGATGGATGATGCTTTTTGATTTGTGATGCCTTTTTAAAATATCACAGCCTTTCCAACTTACTCTTTGATACCCTTAATAGAATACTAAATGTTACTGTGTGCTCTAGTTTAGCAGAAATGGTTTGCATTCATTTCCAGAAACTTTCTGATTCCTTTTCCAGTTATCATACTCCTTGTGTAGTATGGCATTTCAGACAGTACAGGTGTTAAGCTTACCACTGAGGAATAATCACAGTCATACTGATGCGCATTTTGTATGCTTAAATATGTGTGTTACAATAGTTTACACCAGCTGAATATTCTTCTCTGTGATATGGCCTTAAGATCTATAATGTGCTGTAAAAGGTAGAATTAAGATCATGGGAGCCAGAAAAGGAAGAGGTATTCAATTCACCAATATTTTGGAACAAAAAAGTGTGTCGTTATTACAAATGTAACTATTTTTTTCTGCTAGAAAAATAATGTATTTAGAAAGTAACTGAAAATTTACTTTAAAAATAACACTATGAAGAGAAGATTGCTTTTCTTACCTGATTTGATTTTATTACTGTGTTGTAGGTATGTGACTGGTGTAAGCACATAAGACACACAAAAGAGTATCTGGATTTTGGGGACGGGGAAAGAAGGCTTCAATTCTGCAGTGCAAAATGTCTCAATCAGTACAAAATGGACATTTTCTACAAAGAGACACAGGCCAATCTTCCAGCTGGACTGTGCAGTACATTACATCCTCCAGTTGAAAATAAAGCAGAAGGCACTGGGGTGCAGCTGCTGACTCCAGATTCTTGGAATATACCGCTAGCAGATGCTCGGAGAAAAGCCCCATCCCCAGCGTCTGCAGCTGGCCAAATTCAAGGTCCTGGACCATCAGCGTCTACCACTGCCTCTCCGTCTGACACTGCCAACTGCTCTGTCACTAAAATCCCCACGCCAGTTCCTAAACCTATTCCCATCAGTGAGAATCCAAATATTCCACCAGTTTCTGTCCAGCCACCTGCTAGCATTGTGCCTCCAATTGGTGTCCCACCTCGCAGTCCTCCCATGGTGATGACAAACCGTGGGCCAGTTCCTCTGCCCATTTTCATGGAACAGCAAATTATGCAGCAAATCCGTCCACCATTTATTCGTGGGCCGCCTCACCATGCCTCAAATCCTAACAGCCCTCTGTCAAATCCAATGATTCCTGGAATTGGGCCGCCACCAGGTGGTCCCAGAAATATGGGTCCCACCTCTAGCCCCATGCACAGGCCAATGCTTTCCCCTCATATCCATCCTCCCACAACGCCTACAATGCCTGGGAATCCTCCAGGCTTGTTGCCGCCTCCTCCCCCTGGAGCTCCTTTGCCCAGTCTTCCCTTTCCCCCTGTCAGCATGATGCCAAATGGTCCTATGCCTATGCCACAGATGATGAACTTTGGATTGCCATCCCTTGCCCCACTGGTGCCACCCCCAACTCTACTAGTGCCATATCCTGTCATAGTCCCTTTGCCTGTCCCTATCCCTATTCCAATCCCCATCCCTCACATCAACGACTCCAAACCCCCCAGTGGCTTCTCCAGCAACGGTGAAAGCTTCATTCCAAGTACCTCCAGCGAGACGCCTGGGGCAAAGCCAAGCAATAGCTCTTCATCCCCTCGAGAGTCAAAGCAAGGATCTTCTAAATCCTCTGACTCATCACCGAGCTGCTCAGGCCAGTCCCTAAATCAAGCTCAAGTGCTTCAGGAGCACAGTAAAAATGAAGTTGTTGACTTGACTGTCAGACCTAGTAGTCCAATGAACAGTAAATTTGGTTTCCCCACTGTGCTACAGGGTCCGCAGGACGGTGTGATAGACCTAACCGTAGGCCACCGGTCTAGGCTGCACAATGTTATTCACAGGGCTTTACATGCCCAAGTGAAAGTTGAGCGTGAACCTAACAGTGTTGTAAATTTGGCTTTTGGTAGCTCAGACAAAAGGAACTGCAGTGACTGCAGGGACAACTGCAGCCCAGTTGACTCAAAAACTTTACCATGCAGTGATGGAGCTCACTGCTGTCCTGTCTCCTTGGCCTCTGGCACGCTGGGACTGGAAGCTGGTGCAGCAGTGTGCAATGTCATTGTGAATGGCACAAAGAGCACGGAGGGTTCCAAGAACCCGGAGCTGCCCCAGGAGCCAAAAAAGACCCAGCCCCTGGAGGAGCTGGTGGTGAGCGAGCTGGAGTCCGTTAAGGAGAACAACTGTGCATCAAACTGCCACCTTGAGGGAGACGCTGTCAAGAAGACTGGGGAAGAGCCCCTTGTCGGGGGAGACAAACAGGACCCGAACCTTAACAATCCAGCAGATGAGGACCATGCGTATGCTTTGCGGATGCTGCCCAAGACAGGTTGTGTGATCCAGCCTGTGCCAAAACCAGCAGAAAAGACTGCAATCTCACCGTGCATTATCTCAACACCAATACTCAGCACAGGGCCAGAGGATCTGGAGCCACCATTGAAAAGGAGGTGTCTCCGAATTCGAAATCAGAATAAGTAAAGGTTTGTGTGATCACTACTGCCTTCTGTGTGAGTAGAATAAGTATTTTCAAATATGAGGTCAAACTCATGTGGATGTGGCCTTTGTGAAACAAAAAGATACAGGTTCCTATTTATTAGCACTTTCAGAAAACTATTATTTATGTTTTAATAGTGCTCTCTGTGTTGTATTGCATCTGTACTTGTTAGTAGTCCATCCATCAACAGTGTCATTACATTTTTGCTCACAGAACGCTTTGTGATGGTGCTGGCTATGAAGTTATTTTGCTGTGTGTGTCAAAGTCAGTGGTTTTTCTGCCTAGGACATGGTTCAGGTATGGGCCGTTAATCTGCTTACTTATTCCGGCTGAGTTATGCAGCAACTCAAGCCTTCATGATGATGATTGAAATCGCCCTACAGCATAGCACAGAGCAGGACGACCCAGCTGCTTCCTGCTAGCTCAGATCCAATTGACTTACCAAACAGTCCTCTCCAAGCACCTTACTTTGGTCTGACTCCAGACTGCATCCTGGCTTTCAGCTAGGTTGTTGTCTGGGGACAGAACCCCCTCTCCCTGAGCTTTCCTTCCTTGGGTATTGGTGCTTAGGGACTGTCTGCTGTTTGGTGCCTGTCTGCTGAAGCTTATCTCAGCAAGACCTGTGTCATGGGGCTCTACTCTCTTACCTGAGGTATCTGCCTTTGGTGCAAGTCTCCCACCTTAGAAAAGCAGCGGAGGTTTCAGCCAGCCCTGTAGGTGTTGTACATGTGTGGTTTGTGGTGGGGCTGCAAAGCAAAAAGCAGAGATATGGGTAAGACTACCAATGTCTGTGGCTTGTCCAAGGACAGTGCTCCCGAGGCAGAACTCCCCAGCCCTTCATTCCCTCTTTCCAGCCTACCAAATCCCTCTGATAAAACAGTGCCCTTAAAAAGCTGTTAATTTATTGTACATCTGTTGCTTCAAACGTGTGAGCAAGAAACAAATGCAATTGCATTTGTTTAGATTCACAAGCGTGGAGAGCTTCTTTCAGGAAAAGGGAAAATGGTGGGCGTTGCAAGAAATCTGTTCAGCAGTAAAACACTGACTGTTTGCTGGATGTGGCTTGGTGACATACCAGATTTCATTACAATCTATGGAATATTCTGTAGCCTCCAGTAAATCCCTGTCCCTGGTAGCACAAATAGTGACTGCAGTGGTGCAATACAAATATTGCCTTGAAGGGCTTGGCATCTACGACTGCAGAGAGCAGGGGGCACAGTGGAATCTGGGCCATTGCAATATCCCCTTGCTCCATTGGGCTAACTGCATCATCAAAGGTACCGCAGTATAGTCAAGACTCCCTTTTTATTTGTTAATACAGCATTGCCAGTTCTGGCTGCAGTGCCGGATAAGTTTCTTACCTTGATCACAAGCAGTATTTTATTTACTTTTTTCTTTTTGTGGAACAGAACCATTGTTCTTTGCTCTCAGTATGTGCTGTCACATTCAAGTGATACATTTTAAGAGCAGAGGATAACTATAACTTGCTTAGACTAATAACCAATATATACAATAAGTCAGAAGTCAAATGAATCTTTAAAATCTTCCCATATTCCTAGGCCCTGCTGGGGGGGATCCCCCTACATACCCCTGAGGTATGGATGGACTATATGTCCCTCTCAGCAGCAAGACTTCTATGACAAACCCTAGTGTGTTACCTCTGGAGCTTGAAAGATTGCCTCTTTGTAAGTGTATGTGTGCTTTCACCTCAAAGCAGTGATTAAATCTAAGGAAAAGGCCACTATTTGACTCTATGCCTTTTATTTAATTTTAGGAGACCCATGGCTAACCCCTCATTTCCCACCAGTCTCAAGATCCCCATAACTGTGGTTTTTTTCAAGCCACTGCTAAGAGACTTGCACATTTGTGTGCTGACACTGTAGTCAAAGACAGGCTGGTAGCATCTATTTATGCTTGCCTGGACCATCCAGGCTGCAGTAATGCCACCTCTCTGAGGTCCCAGTCCCAAGGGATGTTTAGCATCATCTAGAGCCAGAGCCTTAAAACTCAGAGAGGGCTCTGACTTGACTGAGTTGTGTATTTTTGCCTGTTGACACAATTATACATTATACATATCACTTCACAGATGGTATTTGACAGAGAAAATGGGCAAACTGTACAAGCTGCATTGAAAAGACAAGGAGGCTTCTTTATTGCTTGGTTATTGTCCTCAGCCCTTTGTATTCTCTAAATCTCAATAACTGTCACTGTGGTTATCCTCTGGAATAACTATTTTCCCATTCATCAAGAATTTTATATACTCCTTTCTCTCAATGTAAGGGTTGTCTTATAGGACAGTTTTCAGGTTACCAGGCAAAATTAATTTGGTCTAATACAGACACCTGGAATGAAGACATAGATGAGCTAATTGTATAAATGCTCTTAAAAATTAACATAGAGAAGCAGGAACTTCAAAGAGAGAGCTGAGCTCAACCTGAATTTGAGAACTAAGACAGCTCAGATGAATTGTGCCCTAGGAGTGCCTATTTCTCCTGCCATGGACAAAACTTAGGGTGACTGGCACAGACACAGATGTCCCCATAGACACTGAACAAATTTCAGCCTAGGTGTTTGCCATACCCATGTCTGTCCCAGGAGTACAAGCAGAGACTGTAGAGGATTGACGTAGCCTCTTGCACTGCAGCCCTGACCTCTGCCATGCCCATGGGTTCCTCCTGCCCAAGCCTGGGGAAGGGCAAAGATAGAATCCTGCTCCTTCAGCAGTTTTGTTGTGGGAGGATCCCTCATGAAAGACTCCCAACCCCATCAAACTTCTATTATTGTATAAAGAGGGTAGGAGCTGAACTAATAATTGTGTTGACTTGGGCCGTTGGAGGTTTTTATTGATTGCACTGGCCATGCTAACCCAGGAGAAGAAAAAGTCGAGAGAGTTGTCTTTTTCTTTCTTGATCCCCACTTACCCTAAGTGGGAAATTTGGACATATTACCCTAATGTGTAACTTTTACTAGAGTTTATTCCCATCAAATTGTATGAAAAGCAGAAAATTAGCCAAGTACTTTTACGCTTAGGGTTCTGGACAGACAGATTTATTCACATAATAGCAACATGTATTCTCTAAGAAGGCAAGTATGACCTTTTTGGGCAAGTTACCAAACTCTGGATTATTTAATGCACTGATTACTTGGTTATTGGAAGTGCTAATCAGCAACATTATCCTTAATGTTAAAATTTAGTCTTTCCATCAGGATGAGGAGTATCAAGCTGTTCTACTTTGATGCAATTTGAAGAACCAGCAAAAGATGTTGCAGTGCCAAAGTCCTACTATAATAAAGGAATGAAGCTAGGAAGAATATTCTATTGAGTGGGGGGGGGTTTCAGGTTAGAGCAATGGATGTTTCTAAACTTAGCAGTGTTAGCGTTGCCTGCCTACAAGTTTTTATGTCCAGGCAGGATCAGTTTTAACCCTTCACTTTTGGTGTCCTAAAGCAAACAAATGAAAACAGGAAGGTCTGCTTGCATTTAACGTGATAGTTACAGTAAATTAGTAAGTTAAGTGGCACATGCTAAATGCACAACTAGCTTCTCTGTGTGTGTACATGTGTGTGTTGACTAATCCTGATTTGGGTGCAGAGGGTTAAGAAAATGAAGGAGTTTTTCTGCTTGTGCCAGCAGAATTTCTGCCAGAAGTAATAGAAATAATAGGAGTATGGTCACCTGTAGAGCCAACCCATATGTCCTGGAGTAAGCTTATAGGTCTAAACCCCCAGCTGTCTAGTCCATACGTCATAGTTCTGAAAAAATGCAGTATAAGGAATGCTCCAGTTCAGAGCAGAAGTAATACAGAATCATAGAATCATAGAATGGTTTGGGTTGAAAGGGACCTTAAAGCCCATCCAGTTCCAGCACCCCTGCCATGGGCAGAGACACCTCCCACCAGACCAGGCTGCTCAAGGCCCCATCCAACCTGGCCTTGGACACCCCCAGGGATGGGGCAGCCATGACTTCCCTGACCAACCCGTGCCGTTCTGGACCCATTCCCAACAGTTCCACATCCTTCTTATGTTGAGGATTCCAGAACTGGACACAGTACTCCAGATGAGGTCTCACAAGAGAGGAATAGAGGGGCAGAATCACCTCTCTTGACCTGCTAACCACGCTTCTTTTGATGCAGCCCAGGATCCAGTTGGCCTTCTGGGCTGTGAGCATTGCTGGCTCATGTTGAGTTTCTCATCAATGAACACCCCCATGTCCTTCTCTGCAGGGCAGCTCTCAATCACATCATCCCCCATTCTGTATTGAAACCATGGATTGCCCCAACCCAGGTGTAGGACCTCATGAGGTTCACCCCACTGTGAGCTGCCCTACCCATAATGGTCCAGCATTAAATTTCCTGCCCCATTCTAGTCACATGAGGCAAGAGGCATAGCTATTAACCTCCCTTTCTGCCTTTAGAGATTTCATCACTCTTCTGCCACTGTAGCATCTATCTACCAGCATCTTGCCCTGCCCTGCATATTATGATCAGGACAGAATTTGACCTTAAAGGTATACCGGCAAACAGATTTTCAATATTTAAACACATTTTTATGGTAGCCATCTTCATTGATGCAGTAGTATGGACTAGAGTCTTAGCTAATTTTAACTAGATATAGTTCCACTGGTGCTAAAGTGATTTAGATTAGCAGAGTGGTTGGACTCATACAGTTAACATCTACTCTCCTACTTCAGAAGTTTTCCTTCACCTGGCTTCTTATGAGCCTATAGAAAGGTTCCTTTTATCCAAAGGGGGAGAAGAGAAACTGTTAACACCAGAAAGGCTTAAACACATTTACTTGGAACTGAAGCTTTGCCCTTGAGAGCTGCCTGGCTTTAGCAGTATGATCTTACATTTCAAAATTGTCTGAGTAGTTTCTCAGATATATTAAATCAGAAAAAGGATTTCCAGGGAGAAAAAAAAATTGAAAAAAGAAAGAGCAAGAAAAGCTCTCAAACTGGTTAAGTATAAAATGACACACCTCCAGGGTAGCTTTCAGCTCCCACATCTTGCTACCAGGGAACAGAAGTGCTAACTTCCTTCTCAGTTGCAGTAAATATCAGACTTGTGGTGCACTGTTGTAGCTTGCTGCACACATGGAACTGAAGGAACAAGTTCTAATGTCTAATGGGCTCCTCCTGCTTTTCTATAGATCCTATAGGACATATGTTTCAAATATGAAATCTGATTCTTGAACACGATTTGGAAAATACACCTGGGCTGATTTGCATAAGTGAGATCTAGAGCTGTTGACAAACAAAACACACAGCCTGAACTTTAGGCAGCAAAAAATGCCATAGCTCGATTGACAGACCCACAGAAATCTGCAAAGCCTGCAGCTCCTGGAGACGGTAATCTACCTGACAGCTCCCAGGACATAGGACTGCTGACATCAGAGATGATCTCAGTGCCTACTTGTCTTTATTAGTTTTAATTATCTTCTGAAATAAAGATTCTTTGAACTGAGACAAACATCTAATCTGTACCATTCCCTGAGGTGGTACAACCCGCATTCATATTGAAACAATGAGTTACTCATAATTTTTGCCAAGCTTTAAAGACTGACCAGGCACTTTCATACATATAAGGCCTAATGCCTCTCTTATTTAAGTTAGTGCAAAGCAGATTTGACTGCATTCAAAAGTGATAAATGGTAAAACAGGCATGAGGGAGACTCTAGCTCTCTATCACTCTGTTCTTTTGCTGTCTAGCAACCAAAGCCAGTGGCAAGGAAAGTTTATGGGGAAAACAAGTACAACTCATGATTAAATACAGAATCCTTAACAACAAAGACTATAGTAGAAAAGACAGGCACTCTTGTAAAAACATCATCTGAAGCAAAGATTGCCTTTACATTCAGAGGCCACCTCCTGGACAGTATATGTCTGATTGCTACTGAAGTCTGGTAAGAGGTGAAGCACCTAATAGCCTTTGTAGAGCTTGACAATCATCACAAATTTCAGCCTGAAGATATGAGCTCTGAACAACTGTGAGAAGCTTATAAACTGTTTCTCAGACTTAAGAGCAATACCTGAAATTGAGTCAGAAAGGAGAATACTTCTGAGGACTGTGGTTGCAAAGAGTTGGACATAATCAAGCAATGAGCAATAGATTGAAAAATAAAATTAAATTCTGTTTAAAAAGCAGTGGGAGATTCAAGCAATGCAGAAGCAAAGCTGTTTGAGCAAGAAATCAGGAGGAAATCAGAGTGTGGCAAGCAAGCCTTTCTGAAGCACTTTTTGTTTCCAGATTACCTGCTGAGTCTCTCCTGTCTATTTTTAGCTCCCACAGAATAAAACTGGCAAGTTAAGCACATTCCTGGGTGCCTCCATCAGTTGAGGCCTCATGGTTGAGGCCTACTAATCATTACCTTATTTTCACTTAGTTTGTTAATGAGCTGCATTTCTTTCCCGCGACCAGAGGCTGTGTTTGGAAGCATGTGTGATCATCTCATGAGAGCCATGAATTGAAGTAACCTCTGACATTTTGCAGAACCCTCAACTATTCAAATACAACATTTGCTTCTACTGTGAAAATTAGAGCTAATTAAATATCTGGGCTTGATCCTATGCAGTACTGTGTGCACTCAGCGCTGGGTGCCTCTAATGCAAGTTGAAGGTCCCCAGCACGTTACAGTCTGAGGTCCTGCCTCCAACTCATTCGTATGGTTTTACTTCCCTGGACACAGTTTCGGTATTTGAAAAGAATAGTGTTCTTGTACAACATCTGTCTCAATTTGTAACGATATCCTCCCTGCAGCTGCCTTGCTTTTCCAAGTTTTTCTGAAATATTACTGTCTTAAATTCAAGCCAACCTACAATAACAAGTTATCTACAGGCAAAGAGGTGAACTGCATTTGTCAAGAGGATCATAGAATCATAGAATCACCAGGCTGGAAGAGACCCACCAGATCATTGAGTCCAACCATTCCCACTAATCTCTAAACCAATGCCCCCACTCTCTACTGCACTCCATCTTCCAGTCCTGGTTTTGGACTTTCAGACTGTGTAATGTAATCATCTTCTGTAGAAGCAAATATTAAAGAAATAAATAAATAGAGGGTTTAGGGATTGGATAGCACAGAGTGAAATAACTATCAAGTTGTGACCTTGGTGGAAAGATCTGTATCACATTGTTGGCCGATTGATGTTAAAACCTATGGTTAGAGCAATTTTCAGCTATTTATTTGGAGCCCACGTGGTTAAATGTAAAATTTTCTGTTGCCTGCTTTTTCTTCAAATATTTATAAGCATTCATGAACCACTTGTCCTACTACTTCTAAGTTTCTTATCCAAGGAGTTGTGGGGAACACTTTCCCACGGGAATTCTCCAACTGAGAAATGCTTGAACACTATTATAAAAGAAAAGATAATATGATGAGGTCACTGAAAATTTGAATTCAGACCCTACCTTTAGAAGATAACTAAAAAGCCAATTCTGCTTTAGTTGAAGGATTTACCAGTTATTGCTGAACCACTTATCTTGGTGGTAAAAACAGTGTTTCTGTTTTCTTGGGGTGAGAGGGGAGGTGGGAAATACAGAAAATATAACACAATGGTTGCATCCAAAACAGGTTGCTCAGTGGCCAGCAGTGGTAGGGATAAGGGAGATGTCCCAAAATGCCTGGCACTGCACCAAGGTCTATGCCAGGACTCATCTGTCTATTCCTGATGTGTTCTGGGTGGATTTTTCCTCTGCCTTCCCCTACAGTATAATCTACCTGTTGTTTTGGCCACCAGAGCATGCCCCTTGCTTTTGAATGAGTCTGCACCTGGTGAGGGTTGTGAAAACCAGAGAGAAACCCCACGGGGATGGTGGCAGACATGCAGACCTCGATGGTGATGAATGGAGGGGTTTGTGGGAAAATGTTCATTGTTTCATGATATGGGATACTAGAACTTTTCTTTAAAAAGATTTGATGCTGTTTCTGCAAAACAAATATTGCTGCTATTTTTATTGTTGTTGTTGTTACTGTTATTATTGGGTTGGTTGGTTTGGGGTTGTTTTGTGGCCCACAGTAGTGTTACAGATGATAAAACAGGCCCAGACATAACTCAGGCAAGGAGGAAGATTCTCACAGGGAAGTGTGGGCTGTTGCTCGGCAAGGGTCCCATCATCACTATTTGTCCTCCATACCGCTACCCACATATAATCTGCCTCTTTCTGGCTATTTAGATTGCCAGAAAGAGATTCTGGAGATTGGTTTGGGTAAGAAAATTGAGAAGCACCTCAGAATAGTCAAAAGCCTAGTGGTTTAGGCCCACAGGAGGATGCTGAAATTCAAGTTGAAGTTTCTATTCTGATTGAGACAATATCAAAGGCTTAAAGAAGGGTTATCACATCACAGTGGTTGCCTGTTTTCATGAAAGGAGAGTAGAAACTGGCTGGATTTGGTTTTCTTTCTGGTTTATTATTTATATTTTCTTTTTGTTGTTTTTCTTTCTTCCAAAAAAAATGCTTGCAGTTTCAGCTTCATCCCAGCACAGATTGAGAGAATTAGTTGAAAATATAGCTGGTTTTATTAAAAGGAAAATCCTATCTTCTGCCACATCTACACATGAAGCATCAGTAGGAGAAAGCAAACTATTTACAGGTCTGCCAAATACACTGATGCTGCACTAACTGGAGGGATATGGACTGCCTTGTTGTGGAGATGTGTCTGGTTACTCCAGTGTAAAGCAGGATCTAGTCCAGGCAAGCTCTGTTGTCTGCTATGGGGGACATGGAGGCAATGGGTACTACAGCTGAGAGTAGAATCACAGAATCATAGAGTCATTAAGGTTGGAAAAGACCTCCAAGATCATCAAGTCCAGCTATCAGTCCAACACTACCATGCCTATAAAACCATATCCCAAACTGCCACAACTACACACTTTCTGAACACCTCCAGGGACTGTAGCTCCATCACTTCCCTGGGCAGCCTGTTCCAATGCTTCACCACTCTTTCAGTGCATAAATTTTTCCTTGTATTCAATCTAAACCTCCCCGTCACAATTTGAGGCCATTTCCTCTTGTCTTATCACTTGTTGCTTGAGAGAAGAGACTAGCACCCATCTTGCTACAACCACTTTTCAGGTAGCTATACAGAGCATTAAGAAGTCTAGAAGTCTAGAACTGTGATGGCATTTTCCTCTTTGCATGATTTTTGACCATGCCTGTAAATGCCCCAAAATTTAAACCAGAGACCCTCTGTCAGTGAAAGCTTGGGGAAAGATGGTGTCATGGAGCTGGGCAGGATGGCCTGGTTGACATTGATGTTTTCTCCAGTTTAGATTGAAAGTGAAGGAGAGTTTAATGAACTTGCTGAGCAATTGTTCTGCAGCAGGTTAGACCATGAGGAACTCCTTCAGAATGTTGAAAAATTACATGAAGAGATATTTTGAGGTGTTCTGAGGAGATTGCTACTTTGAAAAACAGAAAATGGTATACATGGGTGTCATGGTTTAACCCCACCCCAGCCAGGTCAGCAGCTAAATGTGAGCAGTTGTCCCAATCCCCTCCCCACACAGAGAAAGGGAAATGAGAAAGAGGCTTGTGGTTTGGAAACAACGATTTAAAACAGCTTTAAGGAAAAAAAAATAATTAAAAGGAAAATAATATTATTAAGAAAATATTAAAATATATACAAATATATAAAATTGTACCCCCCAATGACTAGATGTTACCACTGATGCTGCTGAGCAGGCAGGGGGAAAGGTCCTGGGCAGGACTCAGGAGCAGATAGGAGATGGACTCAGGAACGGGATTCAGGAACACAGAGATCTGGGATCAGGAGGCAGAAGGGCAAACAAGGTCTGTATTAGACTCTGACTATTGAAGAGAGCTTGATCCTTGTGATTCCCCAGTTCTATACTGAATGTGATCTATATGGAATGGGACACACTGCTGTTCAGTTTTAGGTCACCTGTCCCTGCAGTTGCAACCTATTTCGCCCCTTTGACTTACAGCATTTAATTGACTTGAAACTAACCTTAGTTTCCATAGAAATAAATATAAGCCATGGCCCTTCTATATACCAGTGTCCCGTTACTTTGGCGATATTCATAAATTTTAAGCATGGTCACTTCCAGAGACAGATGTTGTCTGAAAAACATGTATTTAACTTTCAGAAAATGAAGGTGCTTACATGATGCTTAGCTGAAAAATTGGAAAATTTATTCTGCTTCAGCTCAAATCAGAACTGTAAGGAAGGAAGGATGACAGCAGCAGAGAAGCCTGACAGCAGCACCAGTGCTGAAATATGAGGAACTGAGCACAAATGTTCATCTTAGCCTACCAAGACTGGTCTTCTCTCCCTCCTTTCATGGCTGGTGGATAGAAAGGCTCTTCCCAGATGTTTTTTGGAGTACCTAATGCAGAGCCTGCTCTGCAGGGAAGGAGAATGAGGACCCTGGTCCCCCAGGTTAAAGCTCATGAGCTCTGTCTCCTCTCCCTGTACCACAAGGAGAGGAAAGGAGAAAGCAGTGTCATTCGATGGGGAGCTGCTTTAACAAAAAGCTTGACAGTGGTGGGAATGTAAGGAAATGGAAATTCAAAATGCTGTGGCATGGGTTCCTGGTCACAGCTGTTTTGCCCAGGGAAATCCAAACCCGAAATGGGGAAGAGGTGCTATGTTCCCTGGGTCTGTGCAGAGTAAGCTCTGTGGTGAAGTTATATCATTGCTTTGGGTACAGGAAGGGTTTACAGCACCCCAGGCCTTTCTCCCCAGGTTGGTAGCTGCTCTCTGCTGAATCTAGGGAATCCTATTTCCTTTGACAATGAAGAAGAGCTGCATGCTTACCCAAGCCAAGACTGTACTCCTGTTTTGTGGGGAGTGCGCTCTTTATGGAAGTGTATAATGGAGGGGAGAAACTACTGTAACCTTTTCCTTATGCTTTTCTCCTGCTGTGGAGCCTGAGGCTGGAACAAAGCAGTCAAGAGCAGACTCCACTGCTAGATGGCTGGGTTTTAAAGAATTGTCACCAAATTTTAATGAGGTAGAGGGATTCATTTGTGTCTCATTTCTCTTCATTGAAATGGCTGCCTGGTAAATACAGGAGTGCAGACCTGCATCTTCCTGGTGATTTTCAGGATCTCTTCCGCAGTGATGATTCCTTTGCTCCCTCTTTTTATGAGGTGATTTTCCTTTGGGCCATGCAGGAACACAAAGGAGAGCCTGTATTTCCTCCATTTCCTTGCCACATAACAAGGGCATGGTGTCGTACATCCCTATTCCTAACTTCACTAGCTAGTTTCACAGTTCAATTTAACATACATTAAGTGAGTTTAGTGAGAGACGGTACTAAGTATACCAGCAAGAGGCCAAACCTAGACGTAAACTGGTGAAATTTCCCCAAATACTTTTCTATGGTTAGTTGCAGAGAAGGACGATTCAGCACACAACAGGCCTTCTGCTTTCCAGTTCATGTTTCTCTCTTGAAGTCCTTCTCTGACTGCCAGACAACTGGGTATGATTGCAGGCATGGCCTCTGGTGTATCCCTGCAACAATTCAGTCACAGAGTTGGGGGTGACTAAACTGTCCCTAACACTTTTTCTGCCTAGGCATAAAAGGAGGAAAAATCCCAAGCCACTTCCCCAGTGCATTCCTTAACATCACAATGTCTGCTCAGATTACAGCTCACATTTCAGTAGGCAGGAGAGCTGGAGTTGTGTATCTGACCAAAAGCTGTGAACAATCCTAGCAGTCCATAGCTTACCAGACCAGAGCAGAAAGAAAACATCACCTTCCAAATCAAGGGTTGGTACTTAAGGGCCCTCTTTAGTATCCTATTTGTGCCAAAGGCCTCTCCTCACTCTTGCGATGTGGCATGCCTTCAGTTAGCTCATGGAAAGATAAACCATGAAGTATTTTAATGAAGAAGCTCAAACTGCTTTCAGAATTGCTAAAAAAAAATAAAATGTATATATAAAAAAAAATTACAAAACTATTACGAATAACAGATGATTCCAGAGTGTTTCCAGGGTTGAGCTTGCTCCCATGCTGACTTTAGCTCTTCTTGTGGTTTATCTTCAGAGCATTTTCCCTGAGAAAAAAATTGTCAGTGCCTTTACTCTAGGGCCATGCATGTCCCAGATGAACGAGAGCTCTTTTTAGCACATCAGCATTCATTGTCCGAGTGAATTAAGTGCTGTGCTAAATGATGGAAAAACTCTGCCATGCCAGCCCACATCAACCATTGCTTCAGCCTACCCCACCCAGTCTCTAATTTTTTTCTGAATTATATGATGTGAATCTGGAGACAGAAATGTTGAATGGAGTACAGAATGAGGGGAAACAACCATGGAAAATACTATGTGTGTCTGTGTGCATGCATGTGTCCAAAGCCATGGCAATGACAGTGACAATGACAGTGACAATGACAATGACAATGATGTGGCTCTGCTGAACAGGTAGGACATGACCAGGGAGGGCACTGAGTAGAAGCATCTATTTCTGGTGCCTACCACTTCCAGCAGGAGTGTGCTGCCACTGTGGCAACACTCAAATTGTGGGCCAGTGCTGGGAACTTGGATATGGAGAAGAAGGAGAAAGAAATGCCACCACAGCTGAGCTACTGAGCAAAGGAGGAGGGGGAGCAAAGCAAGGAGTGTTTCTACTAATCGTCTCTACCAAGCAGGGCCAAGCTTTCTGCCAAACCAGTATCAGGGGCTGTACAGGGCAAAGGGCTGTAGGTCTGCAGCAGGACCTGGAAAGAGCTGTGTAGCTGCAAAAAGGGAGGAGAGAAGCTTGCTGGGAAGGCTTTGCCCCACCTACTGAACTGTCCTGCCAAACTCTAACTCTGTATTGTTTCGAGCAAGGATTTAAATCCCCATGTGTTCAGGAGTAAAACAAAGTGGAAGCTCTGCCTTGATGCAGCCTGTGTCATAGCTGCCCATTGTTCAGTTTATGACTAACAGCCACAGAACGCACAAGTGCAGCTCTCACCTACTGTTCAGAGGAGCATTGCCTCAGAATCTGAGTCTACACAGGTGAGCTTCCAAGTTTTCTGCATGAGCTAAGTCATCACCCACTTGAATTGTTCTCTTTCCCACCACCAGCCCTGCCCCCACATTGACAGCAAGGCAGAAATGAGACTTTGTACTTGTTCTCTTTCTGTCATCTTTTCTGTGTTGCCTCCTGGGGTTGGAAGTCTAGTCTGCTTCTTTCTTCTAGGTTGTCTTCCATCCTAGGATCCACCCAGCCCCACTTAGCTTTGGAAAACAGTGCAACTCACATAAGCTCAACTCCATGGCTTTAAGCTTATGAAAATTCTTCTTTTGTGGTTGATGTAATTTTTTTTCATCTGACCAGTGATACTTGATGTGTGTTGAGGACAAGTTCAGCTGGGGTGGAGAGCATATGCCACACTCCTGAAAAGTAATCTGTTTTTAGGAAGAGATATAAATAGCTGACTTTATTGTGCTGGTCGTGCACACTGGTGCTGGCACAAGGTGCATAACATCTAACTGTGAAGTGGTGATGATTACTGTGTTCCCATTTCTTCATCAAATTTTGCATGCTATGTCTGATATGGGTTTTTATTCTGTCACTTGATCACTGCAGAGATGCATTCATCAAATGCAATGACTGCCATATGAGCCCATCAACAGGGAAGATCCTTCTCTCCAATTGGCAGACTCTGCTACACTGAGTCTATCTGCAGGAGGGGAAAATAGACAGGACTTAACAAAGCTAACTGAGTGCTCCAGGCAGAAAGCATTGAGCTAGTGAACTTCTTCATGCTTTTCTTCCCAAATCACTTATCAGCCTTTGCGATGCCATTTGAGACTGATTAGTGAGGAATGGAAATTTGTTTCCCTTAATGTATGGAAAAAGAGGAGCAGGCAAAATACCTGAAGTGCAGAGTGAAGTTTCATACAGACATTACAGATTTTCTTTTCTTTGCTTCCTTTTTCACTTAATTGCAGAGCAAGATTTCAAGCCAAAAAGTGACAGAAAGCAGTCATATACTTCATGGGGAATTCTTAGTAGGTAGATAAATTCCACTTCTCTGTCTAGTTCTTGCCCACAGCTCTCTGTACACGTGAGGCTTGTCCTGCTGGGCACATTACCTGAAAGACCAAATGTTACTTCTTAACCTAGATCTCTGTGGTCTAGGAGTTTATGCTGGTCAACGTATTCAAGGTGCCTTCTAGTCTCTGCTTTTTGAAAGAGACAGAGTCCAAAGTATGCTGTGTAGAGATGGTCCCTGCTAGGCAGTCTACACGATCAGCTGACAAGGGATGCAGAAGCACATGAAGCCATGATGTATCTCCCAGCAGCCCCTCGATAAACTAAGGCATCAGGAGCTTGTAACCACTGTGATATTGTTAGTTGTATTAGATTGATGAGAAAGTGATTTGGGTTTTCAAAAACATGATTCCAAAGATTTTCATGACCTTGGCCCTCACTAGTGGCAAAGCTCACCTTATTTTAGGGGAGCTATCATGCAGCTTTCTGAAGGCCTCAAAGCAATAAAGCTGCGTTTGCTTCAGTATTGTTCACCCAATCAAAGCACTAGTGAACTCTAGAAGGGGGTTGTCTGAATAATTCTTGTGGGATGCATCCCTTTCGTGTCCTAAAAAAAATGAGAAAAGAAAGAAAATCCAACCAGTCAGTACATCTAGTCAGATTACAGAAGAAAAATGGACCTGGAAATGAGGAACAGGACAGAAGAAGGAAACAACTAGAAAGTTAAATTCTTTGCCTAATTCTGTGATCTGCTCTAGTGGGATTTGGAGGGTTTGTTCTCATCCCATGCACAGTCCATGGAAATGTATGTGTTCAGCCCTGAAAATATCAGATTACTGCGAGGTAAACTGCAGTTTACCTTAGTGAATGTAATACCTAGTTCTGTCCTAAAATGCCCTTATTGGAATTCTGCTTATCATGCTAGGCAAGTGTCAGTCACTATGCTCTGCTGCTTGTGACTCCCGTGGTGCTGTAGTTGCTATGGTGTTGGTACAAGACTGGTTGCAGACCATACAAAGAGAGGACCAAGGGAGTTGAGGGGAACTCCAGCCCAACCTCCCTCATTGCAGCTGAGTTTTGCTCTCTTGAGCATACATCTCTTCTTTGTACGACTACAGATTTGGGGGAAGGCCAAGAGGGGCATCTTCAATTTGCACACATAGCATAGATAGTACCTACAGAGTTAGCTCTGTTAGTGGGAGATGTGTGTTTATGTGAGCATGGAGCTGCCTCCAGGTGCTGTCTCAGATTCTCTGAGAGACCCATCAGCTCTGTGGGGCTGCATGCCCACCTGTACAGTGAGGTGTCTCTAGGGAGCCCTGGCATGCATGATGTTCTCCATCCTACACCCATCACTGGTGCTGTGGGGTGCTGGTCCAAATTCTTCTGCTTCTCTGACTCCACTGTGCCATGCAGAGTGGTACATCCCAGCTATGTGAGGCACACTCAGGTCGAAGAGTGAAGGGTACTGTACAGTTGCAAAGTACCACTATTCACCCATGCCCTTGTAGGATGGAAGGCATTCCATGAAACCCAGAGAATGCGCTATTATTGGATCAGTTTCCAGCTTTTTATTGTAGGAATTCCTCCATTTTCCTTTCCAGTGACCTCAGAGGCTGCACGGACTGATGACCCTTGCGGCACAAGGGGCAGCCAAGGCCAAAGGGGTGGGCTTGTCTCATTTCCTGACTGCCCGCCCTGATCACCTCTCCTTGTCTGCTTTGTAGGAATGCCTGCCAACAAGGTACCTTGCATGGAGAAAGGGAGCAGAGCAAACCCCGTCACTCCACCGAATGACACCAGCTGGTCCGCTCACCACCCCCTCTGGCTAAAAGTCCAGCAAAGAACACAGCTTCCTGTCATGAAGCCCCTCCGAGGAAGCCTCAGTCCCACGGGTGCCTTTGACCCAGAAGACAGCACATCATGGACCCACACAGTGTGCTCAGCATTCCTGCGACCACCCCTCTTCTCCTCCAAGGAACGCTTTTTCCTCTTGGTTTCTTGCTGGGGGGGATTTTTCACCCTGGTTTCAAAAACCACACGGACCAACATAGGTACTTTTCCCTCTCTGATTTCAAAGTTCAGATATTTGAGACTGGACAATGAGACGGATTTTTGTTCTTTAAATTTTTATTTTTCTTTTGAAAAACTGCTGTGGTTTTGCTGCTACACTAAGAATCATGATTTGCATTGTATGGTTTTTGGACCTATTCAAGTTTTGATGGGGGAAGGGGGTAATACTGGAGTAGCAATGCTTCAGTCTCATCTCTGTCCTACCCATGATGCACTTTTAAATGAAGAGTTAGAATATTTTATTGGCTAATATACTTTCCTTGTTATTTTTACAAAGGCCACCTTTATCCTTTCTAATGCCATATTTTCAGTGTTACACTTTTATGGCTTTTAATTTTTGATTTGACAGATGTAAGAAGCAGCATGAATAGTTTATACTGTGGTTTTTCAGAGACTGAATGCCAAGAGAACTCAGTAAATGTTTATTCTTCTCAGCTTTCTCTTTAAATTCCCCTAAATAGCGCCCCATTTGGGAACAGAGCAAGAGTGTTGAACTAAAGACCAAAATTCCCTCAAGGTGTAAAATAATCTGAGGGGAATATTTGCTGGGCGTCACGAAAGACTTGGATGAAATTTCAGCCCTGATGGTTTTCAGTGATCCAGGAAGGCAGTGAGACAATCTCTCCATATGCATAGCCGTTTCATGATAATTAGAATGGTATGGACAAACCAATGAAAACAAGGGTAAAGTGAGAAAGATCCCCCATGATTCTGTTTCACTGTTTGCTTTCTCCTGTCATGGTTAAGAGAAATGTGCAATTCGATCCTCAATCAGTGGGTGGAGGATAACAGGGTAGAATTTACTTGTGTGCACTTGTACAGTTGTAGCCAAGAGTCCAAAAGTACACTAGAGCATGTTATACTGGCACTGAATTGGTAAGAGAGTTGTGGAGNAAAAATAAAAAACAATCAAAAAAACTTTTAAAAAAATCAGATCACCTTGTGATTCAGTGTAACTGTTTACTAACTCGAATAAAGCAATTGTTCACTCTTGAGTGTTCAGAGTACACCTTTTCTATAAGGCTGCTGCAGGGGAGTGAGGATCAGTTTGCAGGAGCGGTGTCTCTGGCAGTGGCAGTGGTGTTGGGAGCAGGACAGCACAGTCAGTTGAACCAGAGCCTTGTAGTGATGGTGCACTATGAGCACTATGTATATACTGTATTTCTATATTTTCCTTTGTACAGATTCACTTACGTCAAGCTACTGTTTTACAGGTGCTCCTTATTTATTAGAGCTGTGAAAGCTTGGAAAACACACCGGGCGAGTAAGCTCGCTTTTTAAAAAAATGATTTAAAAAAAAAAACAACAAAAAAAATGGGGAGGGGGCAGAAATCCAACAACTCCTGAGTCTAGGGAGAGAGCTTAAAGACATACTGATTAAACATCTTCAAGAGAGCAAGAATCTGCAGCACCCTCAGTGTGCTCTGTTTTCCTTTTGGGCTTGCAACGCTTTTCTCTCTCCCTGACTGGTGTCAGATTTATTAAAACAAAATAAATCTCCAAGAAAAAAAATGCACTTAGATGTGCTGTTGTTTTTTTATTATTATTATTTTTCCTTTTTGTGCATGCGGTGGTTCATTCCTCTACCTGCCTGGTCAGAGATCAAACAAAACTCAGTCTGAAGTCTCAGAAAAAATGTGGGTAAATGTTCTTGATGGCTGCATCTGTGTTCCTTCCATTTTCATACCTCCCTCATCACCTCACAATTTCTGCAGTTTTTAAGGCATAGGGGAAAGAAAACCCACAGTTAGAACAGTGCAGAATTAGGTCCGATCTTAAAGAATAGCCAAGGATGGATGCACTGGCTGCAGCTTCAGTCATTTCAAGGGGATCTGTGCAAGCACAGTTTGGGACTATGTACAGACTCTTCCCAAATGCCCCCAAAACTCTGCAACAGCAACGTATTTGCAGGCTCTGAGCAATCTCGTACAATAACCTTTGCTTCCCAGCTCTTGGCCAGCGCGGGCAATGCTACTAGTGTACAGGTTTGAATTGTCCAGTGAGCTCTGTGACTATTTGACTGATTTCATTAACCAGCCATGTAAGGCAAACAACAACAGCATAAGCGCGCCTGCTTGGACGGGCACGTAGAGCAAAGCTCCCTAGTAAACAGCTTGCTGCTTCTCTATTTATTCATCTGATCTTGGCTGTAAAATGAAGGCCGTGTGTATTGATTTTGCTTTTGTCAGTGGTCCAGAATTGTTAGCACACATTTTCACTCTTCTGAAAAACAACAGACTCTTTAGAGAAATCTCTCTCTCTTGTGAACTGCTTTTTCCAGAAATGGAATCAGCTTGTCAAAAATCATCAGGACAGCAGAGGCAAAGAAAGCAATCTAGACTGGAACTGGTTTCACACATTTCCAATGATCGCAAACTCACCTTAGCTTTCCTGAAAATCTGCCTATCTTACACTTTTCTTAACAACTTATCCCAAAATTTGGAGTCTGAACAACTGCTTTGGACAGTTGAATTAGTTAATTGTTTGCTATTTAAAAAAAAAAATCTACAGCTGTATATCTGGGCAGAAGTCTCCAAGTACACATAAACCTTCAGCAAAATGTAGACCAAATGGTACAATACATTATGCAAAAGAAACCTGCTTTATTTCTGAGGCCAAATCCATCCCCTTGTACGAAGCCAACAAAATGAGTGGAATTACACAAAGGATGTAAGAAGGTCCTTTGCAATTTACAGAAACCCAGCAAAGGCTTGCAGAACAGTGCTTGCTCACTGCTGACATTGTTTATAACGCACTAAGACCTAATAGTCAACCAAGCTCTTTCCTGGAGAACTCACCGTCAATGAGCCAGAAAAAGAAAAGCCTGATACACTGGGAGATACAGAAGAAGGTTCCTGTGTGTAACAGCAAACACTCCAGCTCTTGCACATGTGCAGTTTTGAGATGTGGAGAGTTCATGAGCAGAGAGAGGCAGGTCTCCAAGCAGTCAGCCAGTGTGCATCCGTTCATACTCCTGGGGCAGAAGGGGAATTTGCTGTGATCAGGTTGCATGGGTCCTTTTGCTGGCACTGAATTCTTGCTGTGAACAAGAATTTTGCCCTTGAAGTAACAGGGGGTCTTGTGTGCTGCAAACACGTGCATAAATTACCTCCTGGGTTTTCCTAGCTGATTTTGAGACCTTTGATTTTTTTTCAGAACTACTACACATCAGTATTTAAGTGGCCCAATTCTCTGGATAAGGAAGTCCCTCAAAATGATAACATTTTGTGCTTTTCCTGAGCTAAATGATAGAAATAAATTTGCTTTGTTCAAGTAAGTGCTGCATGCCAAATTTGCTAGGATGCTTATACAAGTGAGATATCCCATTCTGAGGTCCATATTTGGACACCCAAATCAACACTCAGCCAAACACGTGTGAGGCATTTCAGTGCCATTTGGAGTGTCCATATATAGAACTGGATGTCCTAACATCATTGCCTTTGTTTTAAAAATAGGCCTGGAATATGTAAAGGCATCATTTAATAACAATTATGACAAACATTCTGTGCTCGTACTAAGAACAAATTTGCTAGTGCCAGTACAGGTTGATTCCCTTGGAATTGCTCTGGATTTACAGAGGTGTAACTCAGAATAGGAAATAGCTCCTTGAGTTGCTTAGCTTTCTACTCCCACCCAAAGCTGACTTCATGTTTGGGATCTGTGAGTATGGGAATGTGGTACTAGGGCAGTATCTACGCATGCAGCAGAGGGACAGAAAGAGAAAGTAAGGAACTGGGTTGAACCTATTTTGTATTGAACATCTTAACTGCTAAAATGTCTTGAAATTGACAGAACAACTTCACACGGGTTTGCATGCATTTTACTTGCTGTTAATACGGTACTGGCCAAAAAAACGCAATACCAACTTTAGCACCCCAAGGATGGCACCAAGTTGGGCAGGAGTATTAATCTACTTGCAGGAAAGAAGGCTCTACAGAGGGATCTGGACAGGCTGGATTGATGGACCATGGCCAGTTGTTTGAGGTTTAACAAGGCAAAGTGTTGGGTACTGTGCTTAGGTCACAACAACTCTGTGCAACGCTACAGGCTTGAGGAAGAGTAACTGGAAATCTGCCTGGCAGGGAAAGGACCTGAGGGTGTTGGTAAACAGCTGGCTGAATATGAGCCAGCAGTGAGCCCAGGCGGCCAAGGAGGCCAATGGCATCCTTGTCTGTTTCAGAAATAGTCTGTCCAGCAGAACCAGGGAAGTGATTCTGTCCCCGTACTTGGCACTGGCGAGGCTGCACCTTGAATATTGTGTTGAGTTTGAGGCCTCTCACCACAAGGACATCGAGGTGCTAGAACGTGTCCAGAGAAGGGCAACAAAGCTGGTTAAGGGTCTGGAGAACAAATCTTATGAGGAGTGGCTTAGGGAACTGGGGTTGTTTAGTCTGGAGAAGAGGAGGCTGAGGGTAGACCTTATTGCTCTCTACAGTTACCAGAAAGAAGGCTGTAGCAAGGTGGGTGTTGGATGTTGGATGTGATAGAATGAGAGGAAATGGCCTCAAATTATGATGAGGGGTTTTAGATTGGATATTAGGAAAAAAATATGCATTGAAAGGGTTGTCAAGCATTGGAACGGGCTACCCAGGGAAGTGTCTGAGTCCCCATCCCTGCGGGTATTTAAAAGAAGTGAAGATGTGGTGCATAGGTACATGGTTGTGTTAGGTAAGGATTGAACTTGATGATCTTAAAGGCCTTTTCCAACATAAATGATTCTATGATACTGTTCTATGATGTTTTCCAGAAAGCATAGGACGCACCAGCTAAACAGATCAGTGAAAAGTACAGCTGAACAGCAGCTCCTGGCTGTTTTCTTCCAAGAACAGAGGGAGCATGGCCACCCAAGAGTGCAATGGATGGAGGCTGCATGATGCTGCAGCAGCTCCAAGGGAGACAGGGTCTCTGACACAGAGGTGCTCCTCAGACTGTCCTGTTGGCCAGTCAGGACCTGTTGGGACTTGCAACTTCTGTGATACTGTGAAAAACTGACCCAGCCACAAGGCAAACAAACAAACAAAGAAACAACAATAGTAACTTAGACTGCTGACAGTGTCTTTTCTTGAAGATGTTCCCTAGTGTCTAAAGCATCATCTACCTACTGGAGCAGGTGAGTGTCCCTGCCATGTCACCCACTGCTCCACTGAAAATTTTGCAAGAACATACAAGACACAGAGAGGCAGGCAGGTACATTGACTGGGACATTTTCTTGTAATTTATATGAGCATCTAAAAGTGGTGTGTCCCTGCATCAAATGTCCAGGCACCTGATTGTCTTGGGAAAAGGGGCAGCCTTGCCTCTGCTTCCTTTGTGGGGCTTATCGGCATTCGGCCAGCCCACATGACAAGTGGGACACTGCCCAGGCTGGGGAGGAGAGCTTGTTTATTATTAGCCAATAAGATAGCTGAGGAAAGAGATGTGTTGCAATTCCCACCCCTCAGCAAGGCTTTTTCTTTGAAGGATTTTACTGCACTGATTTTGTAAAAGAAAAAAAGCTTGAGGAAGAGGTAACACTGCCTTCTTTACTAGGAAGTCATCATGGTTAGGGGGTTTGTTGAGGGGCAGAAGACCCAGATTCATTCCCCTTCTCCAGCTGAAGGAACTGAGCCCACATAAGTTCACACAAAGCAAGGTGTTGAGAGAGGCTGTCATCCTTCACTGTGTCCCAGGCCAGGATCTATGAGATATAATCTCTTCTGGCTTGCCCACCAGGACATGAGGTATGCCAAGAAAGGCAGGAGAGGTGCTGTTGTAGAAAAGATGCAAATACAACATCCACAGGGCCAGGAAGAAGGAGCACAGCCCTCAAGTAAGTACTTGAGGCTCTCTCCTGTAGTAAGGATGTCCAACAAGATCTCCTACATGGGACTCATTGGCATCTGGGCAGCTCACGCAGCATGTGACACTGCCCAGACCCAGGAGGAAAGCTTGTTTATTATTAACCGATAATATAGCTGAGGACAGAGACAGGTTGCGATTCTCACCCCTCAGCAAGGATGCTTTTTATTGGAAAGACTTTACTGCACTGGTTTAATAAAGATGTCCTTCTGTTCCCAAAATGGCTTCAGAGTCTCTCTGGTAAATACTGACCCCTTGCAGAGCCCAGCTGCAAGACAAAGGAGGGCAGGTGGCTGCAGAGGTCATGGGTGGCCGCAAAGGTCCCAGGGGCCACCCTGCTGGCAGCATCACCTGATTGTTTTTAGAGGAGGTGAGTATGCCGGGCTGGCAGGATTGCATCCGCAGGTCTGCCTCACATTTCCTGTGTGATACCAGACCTTGGCATTACTTGCCCTCTCCTCTGGAGCACCTCAGGAGACCGGCTTTCAGTTCTTACCAAGGGAGAACAATTTATTGTCTCCCAATAGATAGTACAGGCTTTGACATGACATGAAACGCAATGTTTGGGGGTGGAAAATGACTCAGGAGCAGCCCACTAGTTATCTCTCAGGTATCTTTTTAAGCATAAGCCTAAGCAGGCGCTGAAGCACGGCTGGATGTTGGGGAAAGCTGGCTGCTGCCTGCCTGCAAGAGAGGTCCAAGGAGATGATTTACAGGCAGGGTCAGGTAGAGGAGCTGACACAAGCAGGTCAGAGAGGATGGGTGCCAGCCCACAGGTTTATTGTCGGTTGACATCCAGGGAACAGAGTGGGAAGCGGGGGAGCGTGAGTCGAATTCCTTAATAACGTGAATTATAAAATCATTTCCTGTGTTACGGGTTAGGAAAGAGCAAAGGGCCCGGAGATCTTCCAAACAGAAAACAGCTTTTGTTAAGGCTTTTGGCCTAAGGAGTTTGGGGGGTGGGGTGGGAAGGGAAAGTGCTGGCACATTTTTGGCTGGAAGCCTCAGACAACATATTTTTTATTCTAGTCTTTATTTTTCAAAATAAAATCATGGCAAAGCAGCAACAAAAAGGGGAGAAGAGGGGGAAATTAAGGGGAACAGTACTCAAGTATTTCCCCCTTCTTTCTGTTCCTGCCATTAAACACACAGGGTCTCCTTTATTATATACAGTAGTGGGATTAAGCCAGAGGCCCAAAGGCTTGGAATGCAACAAGATACTTTTATACTTATTGATCCTTTTTTTTTTTTTAGGGAGATTGTTTTCATGAAAGTTTAATTCACCTTTTTTAGCTTTTGAGTCTAACTGCTACACATTTTATCCTGCTTCTTTGTGAAATGCTAAATCCACCGGTAGGTTTTAGTTTTCCTGGTGTAACTTTTCAGAAACTATATCTGCATAGCAACCCCAGTGCAGGCAGCTTATGTCACAGTATCACATGTCAGAACGATGAAAAGAACTCCAAATCTGAGCTGCTCCGCAAACTTATGTCTCCCATTCTCGGACATAGATCTTCTGTACTTAATATAAGTGTCAGGAAGGCAATTTCAAGGCCAGAACGGTGCAAGGATTTATCTCGGAGATGACAAAAAAAAAATGACACATGACCTCAGTTCAGCCTTGTATGGACAATCAAATGAGAAACAAAGATTGTCTTTTTCCTTCTCTCCCCTCTCCCCTTCAGCCCCCACCTCCCCATGTCCCTGTTGTCTGCTTCCAACTGCAACTTGAGCCTGGATCCCGAGCCCAGTGTCCAGATTAGAGATTGTTGACTCAGATTTAGTGGTGAAACTTGAGCCAGGCCCTGTTGATGGCATGGCCTTGAAGGAGCAGGTTTACTTCAAGCCAAAAGAGAGATTACATGTCAGACAAGAGCCTGCCTTTTCTTTATCACAAACTTCCTGATCTCCCTCTGTTTTAATAGTGTGTGTGTGTCCCCCCACCATGTGCCCATTTTCAATTCCTTCTATAGTGTCATAAATCAGGAAATTAGCAAGTGTGTAGCTGCCCTTTGCCACAGGCAGACAATGAGCTTGCTGTGTTTTTAACCAGTGGGTAGCACTTAACATAATCAATGGAGAGCTACGTGCAGAAAGGATGAAAAATTTGGTCTCGGTCTGACCACTTACAGAGTATTTCTCATCACCCAGGCAAGCTGCTTTTATGAGAATATGACATGCCCTGGAAGCTTGCTCTCCATTTTGCAGGAGAGTCATTAAAAGAAATCATTACATGTTTTTTTTTGTTCCTTGGCACACGCGCTGCTTTTCCTTGGCTTCTGATTTCATCCATCTTTCAGGCGCTTCGTGCCTTTAGTAATTTATGTGCAAGATTTTTCCAAACCTCCAAATGTTTTTCCATTTGGCAAACTGTGTCCTGAAGCCTCCACAGAATGTAACTGTAGAGTTTTCTTGTACTTCAAAACATGAGCCCTGTAAGCACAAAGACACATCTAATACTTGTAATCCTGTACATAAAAGCTATAAATTCATATAAGACAATCAAAGACATCATCTCTTCTTGTGAGTCTCTACCAGTCTTGTTGCTGTAACCCTTCACTTGACATAAAAAAGGAGACTTTCTCTACAAGCATTGTTGTTTTCTTTAACTATAGTTTTTGGAAGCTTTATGGTACCATATGGAGAACTATTTTATTCTGCTGCTGGTAGCTTTCTCAGTACTGGCTATAAATTAGATAATTTTCCTTGTGTCTGATAGCCACACACTATCAGGTAGGCACGTTTGCTCTTACAGGAAAATCCAGGAGAATTTGATAGTAAGCAATAACCTTCCCGCCATATAGAATTTAATGGAAAATTTTATTCCCTACTTTAATACTTACAATGGTTGATTTAAAAAAATATTATGTTTTTCACTCTCCATTAAGTTAATGGGTTTGTAGACTGGTTTTTTTTTTACAGAAGTCTCCTCACCTTGCTCCTGTCCAACTGCATGCAGTTCTTCTGAGAGGGACGTGCCAGTGAACACCTTAGGCTTTTCAAGGGCTCTCAAAGGGATTGGGCACTTGTATGCATTTTAGGGAGGCTGAGGCGGTCACCTGGCAGGTTGAACATGCACTCAAGAAGCAGTTAGGTTGCTGTAAGTCACAGTCCGGGCTGCTATGGCTTTCTTCAGGAACAGAAACTCAAGGGAAGAGTCATTTAATGTTTTTTATATTGCAGTCCAGTGAATGACATTCCCAAAACAGCAGGGTATGTAACCATGAGAAGAGAGATCTTTCTTCAGCCATC
This sequence comes from Piaya cayana, assembly GCA_013389865.1. Taxonomy (NCBI): domain Eukaryota; kingdom Metazoa; phylum Chordata; class Aves; order Cuculiformes; family Coccyzidae; genus Piaya; species Piaya cayana. Next base: position 54,795 of record WAAB01018674.1, on the reverse strand, counting down.
CATGCTCTTGGGAATTACCAGCCATTGAGAAACAGCAACAGTATCTTTGTTTTATTTTCTAAATCCTTAAGTAGTTTACAAGGTTGTGCTATAAAACACTTATATTTGTTGTAAGTCCCAACTGGACTAAGTTCCTGAACAAGGAGTCTGTTTTGCCAGGAGAAGCAGGTCCAGATCAGGCCTAATGTATTATTTACACTCAGTTGTGCTACTTCGCTCCATCTCGGCATGTACTGCCCTGCTTGCCCTGGAAATAAATGCTCAATGAGACTATAGAATAACTGGCAGGATAAGTCACTTCGACAGTTCACCTGAACTCCTGCATTTAAACTGAATTTACATAGAAAGAACTACTCATGCTTTGCTTAAGTAAGGACAGATCTGCTGTCAGCTAGTGCAAATCCATCAGGTCTTCCAGAATCAGTCTTGATCTAGCTTGGCACAGAAGAGAGGTGAATCAGAGCAGCGGCGGTGGTTTGGTTTTTAAAGAAATGAAGATGAACGCTGAGAGCTTTGACAGTCCAGTCCTGCCTCCATTCCCATCTGTGTCAATCCAAAGTAACTAGGGGGAAGCATTGGTGAAATGCTTCTAGCTGACACCGCTGTGATGGAGAACAGAGTTAGCCTTTTATGCGCTGTTACTGAGCCTGCTGAGCCATGGTGACATTTCTCTGAGAGGCACAGGGCATAAGCATTAATAGCAAAAGATGTCAATGTTTTCTGGGCTATTATGGTCAATTGATTGCTATAATATCACTTTAAAATAAACTATTCCCCAACTAAATCAAATTAAGAGTACTTTATTGGTGTAGGCATGAGGCACATTTTCTTCTTGTAATCTACTTCTTCCTAAGTGACTCTAGATTTTTGTTTATCTTATTTGCTTGATAAAGTAATGCACTCAGTTGTCAACATGCATTAAAAAACAATATCTAGCTATTGAGGGAGAGAGTGTGTGGGAAATGCCAAGGATACTGGGAGTGCAAGGGTGCATTTTGCCTAGGCTATTAAACTGCAGCATTATACTACTTCCACAGCTTTTTTTTTTTTTTAACCTAGTTTTTTTTTTTTGACTGGCTGAGCACTTTTCCTGCTCTCTAAAACTCTTCCACATTGCATCCAGTTTGCTCTTCCAGAACGGATTGACTAGTACAGCAGGTCACCACCCCTGCTGAAATCAGCCAACAAGCCGACCATAACCCCAGCAGATGTTTGTGGTTTATAGGCCAAATGAGAGCCCCACAGACCAGTGAAATACCAGCACCACAGATGTGGAACCTGGCCACTCAACACGAGCAGCACAAAGCCCTGTCCTACCCAGCCAGGCTGGGACTTCCAGAGGAGCAGAAGGTCTGAGAGACTAATTAGCCTGCAGAGCCAACATGCTGGCCTATGCTCCATCATTTTGATGGGCGCAAAGTCCTTTAATGAAATGCTGCATGAGTGAAGTCAGATGAGGCCCTTCTGTAACTTCACCTCTAAGTCTGGCAGTCACCTGAGTTCATAATGTCCCTGCAACGTGCCAGCCAAATATACCAGGCTCTGCCACTCGCCCCAGCTGGGTTGAGGCTGGCCAACCAGTCTCATTACCACAGCCTGAATGTCTCCTGTGCTCTGAATGCAAAATAGGGAGCTATAGATACAGCACCATGGAGATATTTTTTCTTTTTAATTACAGATGCTGCCAGTAAATAATGAGGAAAAGGAAGACCAGCAGCTCTCAGCAAGAATGGGAGAGAGGGAGGATGGCACAGCCAACGGTCAACTGGACTCTTTTGTTCAAAGCAGGGGTCACTTCTCTGCTGAAAAAGTCATACTTTGTGCATCCTGCACATGACAAAATGGAGACAAATAGTCTTCATGCTTAACGCTAGCTCTTGAAATCTCCACACATTCTAGGACACCTGGTGGTATGGATTGCCACAGGAGCATTGGGAAATTGTGGTTCAAAGAAAAGATAGGGAAAAGGTTGGGAGTGCAGTGATAGGACAAGGATTAACGGTTTTAAGACGATAGAGGGGAGATTTAGATCAGATATTAGGAAGATTTATTTTTTCCTGTGAGGCTTGCGAGGCACTGGCACAGATTGCCCAGGGAGGCTGTGAATGTCCCATCCCTGGAGGTGTTCAAGGTCAGGCTGGATGAGGCTTTGAGTGACCTGATTCATCAAGAAAGCTCACGTCAGGGGAGTTGGAACTGGATGATCTTTAAGGTCCCTTCTAACTCAGACCATTCTATGATTTTATGAAGACTCTATGATTCTACAAAAAGTCCCAAGCATTTCTACCACATCACCAGCCAGAGAGGCCTCACCCCCACGTTGCTGTTGCTGATGCAAGGCGTTTCCCCATGTGCCATTTCTTACACTGAGTAATTAAAAATGAAATTGGCCCCTTCAGTTGAATGGCACTGGGATGGGGTGGCAGCAGCAGGGATGCTTCCTTAGGAATTTAACAGAATCACAGAATTGTTTGTTTCGAAAACGCTTTTCCAGAGAAGAGCAAGGAAGCTGGTGAGGGGGCTGGAGAACAGGCCTTATGAGGAACAGCTGAGAGAGCTGGGGTTGTTTAGCCTGGAGAAGAGGAGGCTGAGGGCAGACCTCATTGCTCTCTTTAACTACCTGAAAGGAGGTTGTGGAAAGGAGGGAGCTTACCTCTTCTCCCAAGTGACAGGGGACAGGACAAGAGGGGATGCTCTCAAGCTCTGCCAGTGGAGGTTTAGGCTGGACATTAAGAAAAAATATTTCATGGAAAGGGTCATTGGGCACTGGCAGAGGTTGCCCAGGGAGGTGGTTGAGTCACCTTCCCTGGAGGTGTTTGAGAGATGAGTGGATGAGGTGCTGAGGGACGTGGTTTAGTGATTGATGGGAATGGTTGGACTCGATGATCCTGTCGATCTTTTCCAACCTGCTGATTCTACGATTCTATGAAAAGACAGATCTTTGAGACCATCGGGTCTAGCCCCTACTGAACCAGATCCCCGAGCTCCTCGTCTAAGCACCCTTTAAACACTTCCCGGGACGGCGCCTCAGCCGCCTCCCCGGGCAGCCCGACCCAGTGCCCCACAACCCTTTCGGCGAAGTCATATTCCTCACAGCCCTCTCTGTCCCGGCCCCAGGGCGGCTCCCGCCCGCTACCCCCGCTCCCCCCGCCTTCCGCCAGCAGGGTAACGGCGGGACTAGCCCCTGCCCGGCCGCCCGCCTCGCGGAGCCGCCGCCAGGTGTCACCCGCGGGCCGGGCTGCGCCGGGGCGGGCGGCGGCGGGGCCGGCGGGGCTCAGCGCTGCTCCCAGCTCCCACAGAACCGTGGGATGATGTGGGTTGGAAGGGCCCTTAAAGACCATCCAACCCCCCTGCCACGGCAAGGATACCTTCCGGTGACCCCTCAGAGAACCATCCAGCCTGGCCTTGGACACCTTCAGGGATGGGGCAGCCACAGCTTCCCTGGGCAACCTGTGCCAGAGCCTCACCGCCCTCATTGTGAAGAATTTCCTCCTTATGTCTAATCTAAATCTGCCCCTGTCCAGTTTATACCCGTTCCCACTCGTCCTATCACCACAAGCCTTTGTGCACAGTCCCTCCTCAGCTTTCCTGCAGCCCCTTCATGTACTATAAGGTCGCTATAAGATCTCCTGGGAGCTTTCTCTTCTTCAGGCTGAACAAGCCCAACACTCGCAGCCTGTGCTCCTATGGAAAGTGCTCCAGCCCTCCGATCCTCTTCGTAGCCCTCCTCTGGATCTGTTCCAACAGCTCCATATCCTTCACTGAGGATTCCAGAACTGGACACAATACTCCAGATGAGTTCTCACAAAAGAGGAATAGAGAGGCAGAATCACCTCTCTTGACCTGATGGCCATGCTTCTTTTGATGTAGCCCAGGATATGATTGGCCTTCTGGACTGAAAGCACGCATTGCCGGATCATGTCGAGCTTCTCATTGACCAGCACTCCCAAGTCCTTCTCTGCAGGGTCGCTCCCAATCACTTTGTCCCCCATCCCATATTGAAACCGCAGATTGCCCTGACCCAGGACCTTGGACTTGGCCTTGTTGAACCTCATGAGATTCTCACAGGCCCACTTCTCCAGCCTGTCCAAGTCCCTCTGGATGACATCCCATACTTCTGGTTTGCACCACTCAGCTTGGTGTCATCTGCAAACTTGCTGAAGCTGCACTCAATCTCATGTCTATATATCATTGATGAAGATATTAAACAGCACCTGTCCCAGTACGGACCCCTGAGGGACACTACTTATCATGGAATCCTAAGCCCTCTCACACAGTGGCTGTGCGAGGCAGCTGAGGGAGCTGGGGTTGTTCAGCCTGGAGAAAAGGAAGCTGAGTTCAGACCCCATCATTGTCTACAACTGCCTGAAAGGAGGTTGTAGTGTGATGGTGTTGGTCTCTTCTCCCAAGTAACAAGTGAGAGGATGACAGGGAATGACCTCAAGTTGCACCAGGGGAGGTTCAAATAAGATATTGGGTAAAATTTCTTCACCAAAAGGGTTATTGGGCACTGGCAGAGTCTGCCCAGGGAGGTGATTGTGTCCCCATCCCTGAAGGTGTTTACAAGACTGTAGATGATGCGCTCAGGGATATGATTTAGTAGGGGACAGGTGGGGTTAGACTTTATGATTTCAAAGGTCTTTTCCATCCAAATGATCCTACGATGCTGTGTTCTGTGCTCTGCAGGGTACTCTGTATATTATGCACTCAGACCCATCAAAGGTGCTCGGGGACCTGCTCGCAGAAGAGGCATTGAGGCTGCTGCCTTGTGTTGACATCCGTAACACAGGTTTTGAGGGAGCTAAGCACTTCATTAGGTATTAGGGACCTAAATATTACAGAATCACAGAATCATTAGGTTGGAAAAGACCTCCAGGATCATTGAATCCAACCGTTCCTATCTGCCACTAAACCATGTCCCTGAGCACCTCATCTACCCATCTTTTAAATACCTCCAGGGATGGTGACTCAACTACCTCCCTGGGCAACATGTTCCAGTGCCCAATGACCCTTTCTGTGTAAGTTTTTTTTTCTGATGTCAAGCCTGAACCTCCCCTAGCACAGCTTGAGGCCATTATTGGTGGAATCTGTGATTTAGGGTCTAAAAGGCCACTATAGATCTCTAGGACCTGTGCTGCCTTGTCATTTTGAAATTTGCAGTCTGGGTTTGCTGGGTTAGATAACCACAGAATTCAATAACCATAGAGTCACAGACTCATAGAATGGTTTTGGTTAGAAGGGACCTTGAAGATCACCTACTTCCAACTCCCCTGCCATGAACAGGGACACTTTCCACTGGATCAGGTTGCTCAAAGCCTCATCCAACCTGGTCTTGAACACCTCCAGGGATGGAGCATCCATGACCTCTCAGGCAACCTGCTCCAGTGCCTCATTGCCCCCCCCCCCAAAAAAAACCTTCTTTGTAATATCTAATCTAAATCTCCCCTCTTTCATCTGAAAGTCATTACCCCTTGTCCTGAGGTCCCAGGCATGTGATACTTCTCATTCCTCTGGGCAGTTGTGCAGTCTTCTGTTCTCCAGGCAGTGATTCCCCACTGGAAAGCCAGCACACAGGATCTAGCATCTCCAACAAACCTGGAATCAGTGTGCTGGTGGACTTCACTAGCATGATCCAACAGTTCTTTTCAAAAACTGAGTGCCTCTATTGTAGACCAGCATACTTAAAGTAAGTCCACTTTTATTGGCAGGAGACAGGAAACAACAGAGTGATTCACTTATTCCTAAACTATGCGCTTAACTCATGGAAATAAATTAAGAAGCGTTTTTTTTTCTTCTGCCATATGTAGTTATTTATGATACTGAGTGAGGAGCCAGGTCCCAAAGTAGTGCTCCTCATTCCCTAGGTAAGGAGCTGGAAACTGTTTTCTCAACTGTTCTTCATTATGGATTCTAGAGCCCATTGTATGTAGAAGTTTACCTCTGCTGTGAGTAAACCTGTGGCTGCCCTTTGGCAGGGCTGTGAACAGCTAAATGATGCCTCAGAAATGCAGATCCTGGAAAGGGAAGCAGAGGACATTTTAAAGGAAATAGTCCCAATAGGAGAGATTTTATCTGATCCAAGGAATCCCTTGTGTGTGATGGTTCTTTGGATTAGATCTGTTAATTCTACGTAATTTCAAGATGATCTCTGTCCACAGTTTTCGTTTCCTCTTACGCTTGTGGAGCAGAGAATGGAGGGAATTCGCTTGTGTATGGGCTGTTGCAGACAGAGAGCTGAGATGCTGCTTTGGCAGAGGACACTCCACTGCAGTTAACTATAAGATTTCCAGGAGTTTCAGTCAACTCTGGGTCACACTTCTGTGTTAACTGCTTTTATACTCTGTTCTTTAAAGTATTTCTGCACGAAGCATGTGTCACTGAAGAAGTTCCCTTTTCTTGAATAAAAAGCCATATGTAGGTTTCCTACGGATCATATTCTGTAGAAACAAAAACAAAAGCAAAGATATAAATATGCCTTTTTGTTGCATGGGCTGTCAGAGTGCACAAGGCACCACAACCTTAAAGAGAGAAAAATGAAGTAAAAAATCCACTTTGGGATCATAATTAACCTAAACTGGATGTAGAGAACATTTTGAAAGATAAAAATAAAGTCAAAATGAGTATTTCTTAATATCCAAACAGTTATTGCCACATGTGAACAGAGAAAAAACAGTTACTTCTGCAGCTCCAGTAAAATCACAAAAGGAGCATAGATCTATGAACATAATCTTTTGGGACTTCATCTTTTAAAATTGCTGTGAAGTTTTCATATCTTTAGCTGTATTCCCACTTTAAGTATCTATGAAATGGACTTTATTATGGTTAATAAACTTTCCGCTTAACTAACTTCATTAAAATTAATTAACTAAACACCAGCAACCACTGTCTTTGGCAGAAGGAAAGAAAGTTAACTCATGAAATGGGGTTCCCAATGGGTTGAATGGAATACTTTTCTGTACCTTTTTTCCCTATGCATCCTTTCCAAAAAAAGTACAAGAAAGATTTGGGGTGAAGAGCAGAGATGCTGTTTCCTTCAAAAACGTTTTCTCTTCCAGATCTCACCCTGATCTCCTGTTCCACCTGTGTCCTTGACAGTCCTGTTACCTTCATGGCTTTACACACCTTTTTCTGACTAAGGGGAGAAACGCATTCAATCTTGCTCTGCGAGCAACACTGAGGAAAATAATGTTATGGCCCATAGGCGACACACATAAAGGTGCATGAATCTTTATGGATATTTCCAGGGCATGCTCTGTCCCATATTGAAGAAACCATTCCTCAGCATCTGTGAATAGCTTCAGCATGCTGGAACAGAGCAGAGCTAATGACTTGCCTGTTAATGCCCCATCCAAGATTATGACAGTAAAGGCACCAGTGACAAGGTAATTTTTTACAGGATGAACAGTGTGTCAGAATACTAATAGGGAACTAAAAGGAGTGGTTTCCAGAGGAGTCACCTCATTGCTTGAGTAAGAGAGGGGACTATTCCCTACGGCCCTTTCTTCAGAATTCCCAGGGACTGTCACCAATAATGATCCAAATCCCACAGTCTCTTCTGAACTACTGCTTAATTGGGAAAGTACTTCTGAGCAAGAATAGTCAATCCTGCAAGCCACCCAGACTTCCCAAACCTCACTGGGCTTATATTAAGCCTTGATGAGTTCAATAGACTTGGAGGATTCAGCTGGTTAATGGTTAATTTATGTTGCCTAAAGAATCCCTACCAGTGACTAAGCCCCTCAGATCAGATTGTCTAAAGAGTTGGGAAAAAGCAAACTTAGTGCTAAAGAGTTCAGTTGGCATACGGATAAGATGAATGGCATTCCCTGCATATGGACTGGCAAGGGAATACTGGGAAATAGTAAGTTCATTGTGGTGTTGAACTTACTTGAATGCTGAAAAACAATTGGAAGCCTGAAGAGACCCTGTGCAAAGGGAGAGGTAGAAGGATGCAGCTTTGGGTTTAGAGACTGAAGGACATAATACAACAGAAGCACAGAACAGTGGCATGGGAGGGGTGGGAAAATATTGCTACTTACCCCTCATAATATGAATATAAATTTTAAAAACTAGTATAAGGATTTTTTAGCATTACATATTAACCTAAGGATACCATTGCCACATGACTTTGGAGCCAGAGGGGTTTTTAAAAGGATGACGTGTTTACAGAGGGAAGAACATTCAGAGTTATGTTTCCCAGAGCACAAGCCAGCTGTTAGCTGATAGTGACTGGCAAAACATCTGGATGTATTCATGGTCTTTGCATTTTCTGATACTCCCATTGTGTGCCGATCAGAGACATTACAGTCTGAAGTGGACGTGGAACTTCTAGGCAATTTTACTATGGGTAAGACAACACTGGCATGAGTGAAAACCATATCAATTCAGTCCTTTGTCTATACAGTGGTAAAGCCTGAAAATAATTACACTCGGGTTTTGGCACTTTATGAGCATCATGCACTTATTTTTAACCCATCAGTGCAGGATACGAGGAAGTGGTAGTGGCATCCTTGTGTGATAGCAATAGTGATCCCCTTACGTGATAGCAAACCCATCATATCTTACTTGCTGTCAGTAAATATGTCAAGGACTACTAGATTACTGGTTTAAAAATGAAAAAGAAGCATACTGAAACCTTGGTTTGGAAAGGCTGGTAAGTTTTACTGCAGAAGTGCCTGAAATACACTGAAGAAAATGTGTCCAGTCAGATTTCTTCCAAAGAAATTTTACAATCTTCACTTTTGCAAGGAACCCCACCAAAATCAATGGAACTATTCACTGTTAAAGCTTATTAATGTGAGAGCACGTTTACTTTACAGGAACCAGCTGTAAGAGTCGCCTCTTACCAACCAAAGATTGATCTACCCAGTAAAGATTTACTGCTCTAAAGCTAAGGTTGAAACATGTATATCCGTATATCCCTGTAATTACAGTATGTGTCCTTTCAATTGCTTCATATATCTAGGTACTCTGAGTGGCCTGTTAGCAGCATGTCAGAGAAATGTTGTGAACTTATCCTTTAAGAGCCTTTGTGCTTAAATGTAATGTTTTCAAGGCACATGCCATCATTGCCATTCTTGTGTTTAAAATTAGTATCAGCCTGGTCACAGGTAGGGTTGTTAAACAGAAGCCAGTCAGCAGTTTAAAATAATAACTGGGTTTTATTATTATTTCAGGTTTCCCTCTAACCTTTGTCAGCAGCTCCAGCTGCTTGTTCCTAACTCCTCCTGGGAGCTTTTAGTCCTGGCTTGGACTATCTGTCTGCAAAAACTGCTGTTACTTTTTGGTTCATCCTGGAGGAGGAAAGGATTTGCAGGGAAGAGGAGGCAGAAATGAGTGGTGAAGGGGGGAGGCAACAGCCTTGTGTCAAGCACCTTCTCACACAACAGAAACTTTCTCCGCCAGTGGTAGATTTGCTGTTAGAGGATCCTTTACCTCTTGTTTTCTGTCTCAGTTATGCTGGATGCAAACCCAACTGTTTGTCTGGCAGTCCTCTGGGTGTGGGTCCAGAAATGTCCCTCTTTTAAGGGGTGAGGAGGTTCAACACACAATCACTGTCTGTTGCTATTTTCTTCCATATCAATGCATTTAGAGAGCAAAATTAAAAACTCTCACGACAAGTTCGGCTCACACCTGATTGATAGACACTAGAGAATGTATGTGTATAAATATAGATCTGTAGTTGTCTGTTTCTAGAGATGCAAGTTATATAGATGCACAGGTAATGTGGGTACATGTACACATGAAAATTTAAGTGGGAGTCTAAGCAGCCTCAGACCTCAGTAATGCTCAGGGGCCAGAAGGACAGTATTTCCTCCTGCTCTGCTTCTCATTGATGTGGTCTGGGACTGCATGCATTGTTCCCAGTCCAGTGACAAGATGGTAGTTTGTCAGCTACCTGTTTTCAACCAAACAAGGCTGCTTTTAGTCTGGCCTCTATGGTTGCCGCAGGGGTGTGGTATTGTGTACAGATTGCTCTGTTCCTGCATTGCAGCCCTTTTGTCTCAGAAAGCTGGCACAAAATTTCATGTTTTGAGGAGGAGGAGGCCAGAAAGCAGTGGTTGTGGTTACTCAGATCAGGACTGTGTCTACCTTCCCAGCTTTGTAATGGCTTCCCCTGTAGCTGTGACACTGTGAGTCTCCTGCAGTGGTCCCTGAAGACTGGCAGCTGCACCCTATATTATGCATAGATAGCAAAAGGACCCCAAGAAAGGGAAGGGCATATTCATAGGAGAGGTGCCTAAGGCTGTCAAGAGGTGCTTGGGCATGTCAGTGACAGAGATCTTTCACCTCTCAGGCGCTTCAACAGCTGGAAAGTGTGCTATTTCTCTTCAGAATCAGCCCCCAGGCCTCTCTTGAAATTAGGCACATTATAAGACTATTAGATACATAATAAGAAAGTAATGAGGAAAGCCCTTTAATTTGAAGCCTTCAAGTTGAGCAGTGCTGAAATGCTATAAATGTCTTGGCCCAAAATTAATGATTTCAAATGACAAATAGTAATCCAACATCTTGACTTTATCCAGGAAACTCTCAGGTAAGAAAATCACAAGTGACACTGAGTAAAACACCGTCTGGGTTTTTGCTCTCATTGGGGGCCACTGGGATGATGTCATAGAGTTTCAAGACCATACGACTGGTCTGGATTGCCAGCGGGGTATAATCTAAAGCATGTTTTGCCTCTGTGTGTTATAAACCAGTTGACAATGCAGATAATAAACCATGAATCTTCCTCAGAAATGCCAACTGGTCATCTTGATCAAATGAAGAGCATTCAAGGGCCAAGGTGCCCCTAAAGATTCTACAGCCAACTTCCTGCACTGGAATGGGCTGCCCTGGACATAGTACAGCTCTCTCCCTTTGGCTGTGGCTGCTGTGCCCAGAGCTGTGGTGGGGGAAGCTTTGGTGCATCCATTCCCACTTGACTGTGACCACTGAACTGCAGCACACTATCTTGACTTTGCAGCTTGCAGAGCTGCCCCTTGAGGGAAGGTGAGCTTGAAGTGAAGGGCTGTTTGTCTGGGTCTCCAGCCCTGCTAGGAGTTCCGTGGTTTAGCACATAGCATCTTTCTCTCCTGTCAGGCAGGGTTGAGTGTCCTTTCCATGGAAACTTGGCCGTGAACAGGATGGTAGGTCCAGGGAATTTGTCCAGAGCAGCACAGACGGTGCTTGGGAAACAACAGACAGGATTTTCTGTAAACCCGGAACGTAGAAAACTCTTGTTCTGGGCAAGCCATTGCAGTGTCTAACCTCCAGGTGAAGGGATAAAATCCTGGGCAGCCTTCTGATTTATGCATGCAAGCCCCTTCTGATATGGGGCACCCCGACTGATGCAGATTAACCTTGTGTCCTTGTAGCCCCACTGGGTGACTAAGGGGAAGACAGGTGCTGCCTCCTGCCCTCCTGGAGCCAGAACACCCGTGATGTGAGTGGCTGCAGCAGAAATCTGAAAGTCACCTGGGTGCCCCTGCTGCTGCCCAAGCACCCCTCTCCTTCCCAAAAGGCTCAGTCTGTCTATCGGTGAGGTCAGGAAAGGCTCTCTTTGGGTTAATGTGCCTACCCCAGCCTTACTTCAGGAAAGTTTTCATTAGAGCTGGAGCGTGGGTGACAGCTAGAGCTAAGGCTGCCAAAGTGTTTCCATTATGTTATATCTCCCTGTTTTCACTTGCTTGTGACTGTCCAAGAGTTTCACGTAGAAAGCTGAAAATTTCCAGGCCTCCTTTCTGGCTGGAGGTGAAAGATTTTGCAGAAAGTTGGAGGAAAGAAAAAAGAGAGAAAAAGATTATTCTGCTCTTTTTGAAATGGCAGCACCCAGGCAGAGGTGTTAATTTAAGAAAACAAAAGTTAAGAAAAACAAGCAGTGCTGTTGCAACCTCAGAAATGACTGACACTTTGAGTTTTGGATGAATCTCCAAATAATTTTTTCATGTTAAGGCATCCAAGTAATTTTTACTTGGCCGTTTAGCTGCATCCTTCCCTTCAGCTGAGGGCTTCCTCAGGCAGTGCTGCCTGCCTTGCACTGTTCAGCCCCCAGCTCCCTCTTATTATTCCCTCTGTTCTCTGTCCACAGCTTCAGGCTTAACACTGTCTTTGTGACCTGAAACTTCTTCCAGACTCACTGAGGCAGAGTCTGGGTGGTTCCTGTGATGAGTGAGGCTCTTCCTCCAATGCACCTTTGCTGTCAGCCTATTTTTGTCACCTGAGCATAGGTCTGGTGGCATTCAGAAACCTCTGTTGTGCTGAACTCTGTGTTGGAGTCTGAAAGCTGCAATATCTTCCATGTGCAGCTTTAATGCAAGTATCCATGCTGAGCATGAGGTGAGCTGCAGACAAAAAGCTGTTAAAGCACATGGCCACATAGCATAAAACCCTAGCTAATAAATTTTTCATGTAAAAATCAATTAGCATTAATAGAGTTTTTATTAGCACCAAATGTAGATGCTGAGAATTCTCTGGGAAGTGTGCAAAGCAGAGAAATCTGAAGCTAAATAAGCTGTAACAATTAATCATGCTTTTTAATTCAGTTTACTTCTTCAACTGGTGGCTTTCTCCCCCAGATTGCTCATTTGAAATTATTTCTGAGCTAAACAAGTTCTGGGTTGCTGCAGCTGGTGTACGGACCTATACAGCTGGCTTAAAATGGACTAGTTCACATTTGAAAACCCACGCTTCACAGTTCTCTGCAAAAGAAACAAGCAGTCATCTCATTAACATTTCCAGTAACCACTGAAGGAAACCCAGAGTAATTCATTCACTCTAATGGAGTGAATTTTTTTTCTTCTTTTTTCTTTCTTTCTTTTTTTTCTTTCTTTCTTTTTTTCTTTCTTTTTTTCTTCTTATATAACATATTGGCTTGGAGGTTTGCATCCTCTTTGAGCAGTTTGTCTCTGGAGACAGAAACCCACTGCTGCCCATGGTTATTGGTGATGCTTCTTGTACATAGGCAGTAATAGGACATGGTTTTGGCTGTGAAAGACTCATTCTCAGTCCCTGCTCATGACTGATGGTGAAGCCAACAAAAATACTCATGTCAATAAAATCAAGACCAAGATGAATATGTCTAACTGGATAATTAAAACACCGGAGACGGATGGCTTTGTATGTGGAAATGGAAAATCAACATATGGAAAATTAGGAAAGAAGAAATCAGAAAAAAGCTGTCCCCTTCCTGCCTCCCCCGTCCTTTCAGTCCACTGTCACTTTGTTGTTTTCTGATGAGGACTTTCACAGAACTCATACTGGGCTTATCTGACTCTCTTGAAGGAGACCTGTAAGCCATCCATTCCATAACAATATTCAGAACTGTAAGATCTGACTTTGTGTTCCTGGTCACTACACAAAATCCCTGCCCCCTTCATATCTGGGTTTATTTTCAGGCAGAGATCACTCAAAGCTTTCTGATGGAATATAGTATGGACAAGAGCTCATCTTAGACTTTATGCCTCTTTCCTTCCTAGAGTAGATGAGCTCTGTATACTGAAGGAGGTACTTTGTTTCAGTCAGGATTCACAGCCCTAAACCTCCTGGAACTAAAGGCCTGGTTGTTCAAAAGCTCAGAAGAGTTCAGTCCTTCTGAAAGACAAGCTGGTGACATGGTGGCAGATCTTTTATTTGGCTGGTTGGTGGCTAGATGTCTAGCTGAGTTGTGGAATAAGCCAGAATAAATTTTCAGCCCCAGTGAGGTGATTAAAATCTACATGTCCCAGGAGAAAGCTTATAAATCCCCACAACTGCTAGACCAGGCCCTGCAGATGAGATAAGCAAAGAGGATGTTTATTTTGTGTACTCTACAAGTACAAGTAAGGTGCAGTCTCATCCTCATGAGGGCTTAGGAACTGCTGTCCTTGTCCCAGACCAAGCTGTTAGAGTAGCAGGGAACTTTCCTGGTGAAAGCTGAGGTCCTTATGTCACCTTTTAGTGGAGCTGGCATCAAAAGAAAGCTCTGAAGATCATCGTTTGGAACCTTTGTCGCTAATGTAAAAGTAGGTGTTAATGACAATGGAGACCTCTGTTGTAATGACAGCAAAGCTGGCTCTTACACAAAGAACGGTTGTTGTGTCAGTGTGGGGACTCCATAGGTAAAACTTGAAGGATGTCAGCAGCCCTGAGCCTCTGCTCTGTGTCTGAGTGTATCAACTGGTCTAAGGGTTAGCAGGGAGAAGGTCAAAAGGAGATAGACAGGGAGACATTGTCCCTTCCTCAGGAAGTCATGCTGAAAAGAGTTTTACTGATGTGCCTCTGATTGAAGCTATACCAGCACAACACATGGAGGCAGCAGTCTGGGAAAGCTGAACACCTTGTACATCATCTCCAGGGTGCTCAGAGGAGACTGTAAATACAAACCAGATTCAACTCCTACCTTTTTGGGATGCACCGTTTTCTGTATGTGGTGGTAACTTCTCAGGGTCTGGGCACAGGGAGGCGTTCATATATACACATGTATACGTGTGCACATATACATGTATACAGGTCTATGTAGAAGATAACTTGTACTACTCCACTGGAGGCCAGCACATGAAAAATAACATGTAAAATATACTCATCAAGATAAGAATTATTATTAACTCACCTTTGCAGGGAGGTGGACTGAGGTAAAGCTGAGGTGGCATAACTGAAGGAACATCCTTGGCATCAGGAACAGAAAAACTGAGAACTGCAGTGGAGGTCACTGGCCTGCTCTGAAGCCACATACAACCTTTCATGTTGTACAGTTGTGACAGAAAAATGAGTTCTCAGCTTTCCAGACCTGCTCCCTGGAACTTGAATTTCACGTCTGTCTACATTTCCCAGTTTGAGGAAGAAACCTCTCCTGTTTTCTATCTGAAGAGTTCCTGAAAGAAGGATCCACCTTGAAGAGGATTTTTCTAGTGGAAAATACAAACTTGCAAGAGAAGAACCAAGCTGTTCTAACTGGGGAGAGCAGGGAGAGGGAAGTAATTATTAGAAAAAGGATAATGTCTAAGTGAAGGAAGAATACAGAGGTGCAAGCAAAATCGGGAAAATATGTGCAGAAAATGCAGAAAGTAGAGCACAGCCAAAAATTACAGAGTTCCATCCAACAGGAAACTGTACATAGCTCTAAGACATACCAGTGAAAGCAGAAGATGTGTTAACAGAAAGAAAAGTCAAGAAGAAAACACCAGACATCACCAGCCGGCATGATCTTAACTGAGAAATTCACAGGAGACATTTTCAGTGCCAAGAAAACAGAGCGCCAGGGATTCAAAAGGCAGTTTTGTATCAGGCTCTGACCCTCTGGTCCTGAGCCCTTCTCAACTTCTGACAGGCACCGCTCACCACAGGGAGGATACCATGGTGCGCACGACATATTTTGTATTCTCACGGACCACATATGCTTCTCCTTCAAAACAACCATTGTCTTTCAACTTTTTCACTGTGAGGGAATAAGCTTCTCCTGGACTAAAGCACAAGATTTCCTGTCTGCCGCCTGTACGCCATTACACCATCTTTCCTTCCCCAGGGGACCACAGCTCTGTGTATGCTCCAGAAAGGGGTTGCCCTGCAGTCTTGGAAAAAAAATGTGGGTTTGATCCTGAGCACAGTCTTAGTAACACCAAGAGGAGAGCAGCCCTGTCAGCAACAATACAGGGAACCACCTGCCTGCACCCATCCCAGTACAGAGGTTGAACAATGTGCTCCACAGTCAAACCAAGTCAACATTAAAAGGGACCCATGGTCACTGCTGCAGGGATGGCATGTGTCTGTCTGGATGGGTGAACATATTTCTATGCAGAATTTTGAGTGCAGGTCAAAATCCTACTCTCATCAATAGCTGCGTAAGTTTGGAGGTGTGACTGGAGGTCATGGGAGGGTGCCAGGTGTGTAGGCACTTTCAGATGAAGTGGTCAGCAGAAGTGAGGCTGCCACATTCCTGCAAAGATAATTTGGCACTGGAGGGAGGAGCTTTGCCTAAAGCAGCTGACTTTTGTATGGCTATCTCTGAAAATGTAGATAAAGAATGTTTCATAGTGGAAAAATGCCTTGCTGTTGAGTTAGCTATTGGCATTTTTCATCTTCTATTTCTAAGCAGCTGGCTGGATCCTGAATAGGCTGTATTTGGAACAAGGAAAGCAGTACTAAGGGGACTAGTAATCAGAGAGAAACTCCAGCTCTCTGACCATGATAAAACACATTCTTGTGCTCTTCTTTGGACACTGATGGCAAAAAAAAAATCCTACTATCTAGTAAGAGAGTTGAAATCTGGGATGATGATTGCATCAGTGGAAGGAAGCCAGATTTGCAATGCTCTAAATGAGCAAAAGATCTGGCTGACAATCAAGATGTGCCATTATAATGAAACTTTTTGGGTTGCTTCCTTTTTCGTTTTGTCCTAAGTGACTGTGTCACATTCTGATTTCACTTACATCAGACTATGCCTGACTTTAGGAAGCTTCTCATGCAGCAGCAGTGTGTCTGAGATCAAAACTTAGCCCTCTACATTTCCATTGCACTCCTAAAAACAAATTTCAAGGTGCTAATAAATACTGGAACAAAAAAGATACGTAATTTTAGTGACAGAGTAGCAAATTGATGCTGAATGTATGTGACACTTTTTCAATTTTCCTCTTGTTTTTCCTGATGGTGTTTTGTGTTAAACATTACATTTGCAGATGCAAAATTTAAAGGACACTTTATCTTCAGCACTGAGAAACATAACATGTAATTTGCAGCTTCAGCCAAGAGTGATGGCCTTATTAGTAATGGGAATTTACTGATTAACTGCTGTTAGCAAAACATCATCTTCAAACCCGTTAGTCTGAAACTGGCAGCCGCTCTGTCGGCAGGAGCTTTTTTATTTCATCTCGGGGGAGTTCTGTAGAAATATTTCTCATTTAAACAGCTTTAGCCTTGGCCTTTCAATAATTTTTATGGTCTCAACTAATGGGTTAACAATTAGTTAAGAGCAACTATCAGTTTAATGTCAAGTCATTCACAGGGAAAAGTTCAAGGAGAGAAGTAACGCTATTTCAAAAGATGGCTTATTTTTGAATAAAGAGCTCCCATCAGTTTGAAAAGCCAGAGGGACAAAAATGAATTAAGAGAGAAATTGAGAAATCAGCAATAAAGAGGAAAAACCTGGGGTCTGAGTGGGCCTGGGAGAGGAGCTACTGGAAAGACCATGAGAGGCTGGAGGTGCATGGCAGTGCTTGGGGTTATCCACAGTCCTGTTCCCGACCCCTACTTGGTGAGGCCATCGCTGCACAGCAGCATGAGGAGAGTGTGTTTGCAGGATGGCAGGGCTTTGCTCTCTGCTGCAGTTGCCTCTGAAGGGGAGGGTACCATGCACCACTGCCTGCCACTCTTCACCTGTTCTTCATGTCTCTCTGGTGAATCCTAGTCTCTGCACAGTCACTGATGGGTTCGGAATATGTGCTTTACCTTCGCTCCTAGCTGTAGTGTCTTGTTCGCTTACAGTCCATCATGGTCTCCACTCTCCTCCACAGTTCCTTCACCATCTTATTCCACATTTTCACTTTCTTTTTTGTTTCAGCATTTTCTGCTTTTGCTTACACTTCCCTTCTTTCCTATTTTCTCCCAGTCTCAGCCAATACCATTAGTCTTCCGCAACTCCCAGTCTCTCACGTAACTCCAGGCTTTTGTCAATTCTCCTATCACCCTGTCCTTAGACTGAGCTTTCCACCTCTGCTTGGGATGTCTTTCTCTTTCACGCTCTCTTGGCACTAACAGGTCTCTAAGTAAATTGACAAGGGATATGTATGTTCTTCCACTTAACTTCTGTGCCAGATGTCACAGTGGTCTACACACAGCTGAGAAGAAAAGTCCTGCTCAGCTGCTGATAGCGTATGTGCAATCAAGATGGCATTGGCAGATAGATGTGTTCATTAGAATGAGTCTCATTCCCAGGACATGAATGGAGGCTGGGTTTTCCCCTCAAGAACTCTCACACAGACAGATCTTGGAGTTATTTAAAGGACAGGAAAAGTGTGCATTGTTGCTTCCAGAGTAAATCTCTGCTAAAATGGAGCTCTGTGATCTTTTTCCTGGATATGTAGAGTGAGTCAGGGGCATGGGAAGTGACTCTGATCTTCTTCCAGCTTAATAACTCATCTTGCCTGACATCATTTTTTAACCAGAAGTTTTCCTCAAAATGGTAAATGAAAATCATTCTTAGGTGTCTTCAATGTAAATGACCATGGCAAAGGTGGGCAGAGCTTTCCTTGCAGAGATCTGAACAGGCTGAAACATCCCTGGCACATTACACTCCCTTTTTGTCTGGAAATGCCAGATAAACAGCCCATGCAGAGTGCTGAATAAAAAGTCATCACCTTCCATATCTCAGCTATTGAACCATATGTTATTGATAGATGTGTGAGAGGTAACAGTTGTATGAGCTAGTGACTGAGTGGTCTTATACTGGTGAGGTCTTATACGGAGAAGGACAGTCAGGCAACTGCTGCCATCACACCAAGTAATTTGGAGAAGAAGAGAGCCTGCTATATTTGCATGAAAATTATAAAGTGCATCCAATCTTCTGTTTTCTTTGCACTTCTACATGCACGCGTATACTTTTATATAGACATGTATGTATAGGTACATAGAGATGTATATACATTATTGTCTAAGACCTAAGCCTTAGTCTGTGAATTGTGCAAGGCAGAAATGCCAATGTCTTATTTCCTTGTATGATCCTTCATGGAGCTGGGACATGAACCCCCACCTAGGATCTTTAGACAGAATAGTAAATGAAACTGCCACATGGACCATGTCATTCAGTGATCTTCAAGATCAATGCTGGCTTCTTGAAGTCAACTCTATAGACTTACTATAATCAAAGGAAGGAAATTCCTCCCTCCCCGCAGCATTTATTATAGACAATGTCTGATTTTCAAACCAAGGTGATGGAGCACTTCACAGACACATAAACCAACAATGAAGTTAAATTGCTTCACCTCAGTAAGCAGGTTCCAAATGACTTCAGACAGCTTCTAAATATATTCACTCTGAAGGAAAAGTTCCTTATGGCTTTAAAGTCTGGAGATAAAAAAACTTTCTGGTGAAAAAAAAAAAAAAAGCAAATTTCTCCTAGCCAGAAGAGCCAAAATGCTGCTGTGAATTATTTAGGGGCACAGGGAGGTGTATGGCTGAGGTCAGGCTTGATATATGAAGTGGGTCCTAACGCAGTGACCCACTGGAAACGTGAGCACCCACGGCAAGGGAGAGAAATCTGTGGTTGTTGGCAGGAGTTGGGCTTCATGATCACTTTGCCAAGGCCTTTAGTAGCTCAGCCCTGGGACAAGTATTTTCCTGCTCTTTCTCCTTTTCCTTGAAAGGAGGAGCAAGCAACAAGCCACAGCTGGGGATGAACAGCAGCTGTGTTGCTACATATCTCACAACCCTTCTTTAGTCTTAGTGTGGGAAGAAATAGCATAAGGAAGAATGAGTTTAAAACATTTTTTTAAGTCTACTTTAAATTCAGGATTAATAAAGAGGGGCCAGAGTCAATGAAATTGAGGGGTGACCTCAAACCACTTTTCTTTAGTAGAGTCTCTTGGATATGTTCATCTACTTTTTCTGTAACTTTAGGTTTTGCAGCTGATTTCTATCGGATCACAGAGAGTAATAAGAAGACGGGACCCAAAGACTATTATCCAGGGGCCTATTCTCCCCTTCACTGACATGGATGGCAAATTGACTTCAAGGGAAACTTTATCATACTGTAGAGTTGATAACATCATAGAGGAAAGTGTAATTAAAGGGCAAAAAAGTAGGGAATCAGTCAATGCAGTGTATTTCTTGGATAGCTAGAGATGCCTCATTGCTTATTTTCTAGAGGAAGTTTGTTAATGATAGTTGAGCTGAGATTTTTTTCTCTTTTTCAGGCTTTTTATTGAGACATTGCTACAGTATTCCTAGCTACCTAGTATTGCTAGCTACCAGCGTGTAAAGTGGGCAGATCAGCCTTGAAATATTATGAACTTGGGACAAATTTGTCTCTTGTTTTCTCCGTAGTGTAAATCCAGAGTAACCGTAATGACGTCAGCTGAGCTACTTCAAATTTACATCAACATAAACGAGAGCAGGGTCTGTCCATGCAGATGCAGCCTGAGGAATGAGGAGTCTGCCTGTGTGTTGTACCCTTGCTTTGAATTGACATCCTACCTTTAGTTCAGCAGAGAACGAAAGAAACCGCTTGCCCTGCAAATGAGCACTGATGCTAATGTATTGCAGTGGGGATTTATTATTTACTGAGGCTGACACCTCAGTAGCCATCTCTTATTTGCATAGCAGATAAACGTGAATCAAAATGTGAGATTAGTTTTACACTGGTCAGGATACGAGGTAATTCTGGCATTAGCAGTGCTGCAGGCTAAGCCACAGGAAATTTAGTAGGTAAAAATGCTTGCTTTGTCCATGAACACTGCAGGCATGTAAAGACTGAGACAAGGCTCTTATTTTAAAAATACAGTTTATTAGATAAAACATACATAGAACCAAATAAATAAAATTCTTTATTAAAAATACAGAAATAATTTTACAATAGTAAAAGAAAGTACTGGCTTTTCCTAAGAAACATAAATCTGAAGGTTTGGGACCCTTTTGCTTTATCACAGCTGGTCTCCCTCCATACTACATTCTTAAACATACTGCATTAAATTGTGAAACCCAAGTAAAAGTCCGTTGTACAAAACTAAGAACATTTAGACCAATAATACTCAGTTTAATTAAAATGTGAACAGTAGCATACAGCACACACAGAACAGTCAATATACAGCTATACATTAAAACATGCCTCTAAATACTGACAGAGAGTCCATTGTAAGGAATAAGTTACAAATAACAGAAAACAATGTCTGAAGAAATAAAAAAGGAATCATTGTTTGACCCTATACTTGTTAAATGGTTTGCACGTGTATTGGGACACTGTACATATTAAGACTGAATACATTGGACCCAACCACAGAGAACATGCTAAATCAACAGCTATCCTTTCATTTGGATGTGTGAATATGTCTGAGGTGTATATATGGTGGGCAGGTGCATATCTCTGTGCATACCTCAGACCTGTGCCTACATGCACAAAGAAAGGTGCACACCTCCACAGCTGAAGACAAATCACTTCAATAAAATCCTTTGCAGCAGGGTGAGAGCAAACTAACATGCTGTTTGTCATAATCATGCTGCTTCTAGAACTCTGGGCATTTTATTCACATGTTATTCTCACCCATAGGTTCCACATTCATTTCACCTCAGCTCTCCCTTGTTTGTATATTTGCAAAGTGATTACAAAACTATTCTATATAATGCAGTGTTCACTGTTGGAAATGATTTATTAGGGAAGGTTTTGCTGGCTGAGAAACAGCAAAGTATTAAAGGGCTTTCATTGCACTTCCAATATGTGGAACTAAAGGGCAAATGTCTCTTCCCTGTTATTGTTAGCATCATATGGTAATCCTGGCATAATTAGTAATGTATCCTATATGTCATATTTAGTTTGAATTCTTGGTCAAAAATGGAGAAGGCTTGATTAAGAAAAGTCATAGGCAACTAGACTGTTTCTGTAACACCTAATTGTTTAGTACCACCTGACAATAATACAAAAACAAAGTAGTGCTGAAATACGGTGCTAAGTAAAATGAATGAAAAAACATTAAGTGAAAGGACTACTTGGGCCTCACAGAACTAGATATTAGCTAGATTCAGAAAAGCACGTCGAGCAGTCATCTTGAAACAAAACTGAAGACACTGCAGTGTTACCAAAAGGCAGGTTTGGCATCAAATGGCACCAGCTGAAGTAAAACCAGGCAGAATAATGAAAACAAGTGGGACAGTCTGAGCCAAGGACTTTCAAAACACTTTGGTCTTATATACACCTCACATTGAGTCACAAGATCTAAGACTGAAGTCAGCATTGTTCAAGCTCATATTCTCATCATGACAGCACATTATTATTAAAAAGGAAATCTCATTATTTACTTTCTATTTATAATATACAGGCTGGCAAGTGAAGGAAATGTGGTGAGCTACTGTATGCGAGCTGATTGCTCTGTTTCAGAGGCAGTTGCAGAGGAAAGACTTGTGCCGTGTGCTGGGCAGGCTCCTGTTAGCTCCTGTGGGATTTGGATGAGAGCAGTCACAGGATGAGAGCAGTTTTCTAATGATGTAAGGTGTGGGGATGTTGTGTCTGTCCATGCTAAGTGGTGTAGCCTGTAATAAATTTGGGAGTGACTGCAAGACAGTGTGAAATTGAATTATTGATGGCAACAAAATTGTTTATATATGCAGGGGCATTTTCTCTCTGGCAGATTTTGTATATGCTTAAAAAAAATTAGAATAATTTTAGTCACTTTATATATGATGTTCCCTACTAAATGTCTATTCCTAATGTTGTGTGGTACAGGAAAAGAGATGGTCACCTTTCAAGGATGGTGAGATTAATATATAGTAGATACATAAGAAGAAGTCCAAAATCGTAAAATACCTGCAAGATGTGATGAAGGCAGTCCTACTTATACAGCTGCTGCAGAAACTGAGGCTTATCTGGCAAATTAAAGAACATGAAAAATCAAAGCTAACATACTTTGAGCACAATTAGCAATACAAAAGCTGATAGCTGCACGTACATCAAAAAAAAAGCCCTGTACATGCTTCACTAGCCTTGGAAGCTAATGCTGAGGAGTTGGAAGAGAGCTCAGAGCAGCATTTAAAAAAAAAGTGTGAGCAGGAGTGGTGCTATTTTGTGGCCTGATTTAAGGCTGCCACTTTCCAGCTGGATAGAAACTGTTCTGCTCTCATCCTTCACACTGTTTGGAAACAGAGACCCAGAGCCAAAACCTGATCTCATTCCCAGTGGCAGAAGTAAGCAGTAGCCCCACAGAAGCTACAGTCATTACTCTAAACTCACACTTGTGCATCTGTGTGTGAATCTGCTCTGTGTTATTGCAGTATAGAGGATGCATCAGTAAATATTGCAATGCCAATGCCATGCAGATTTTTTTCACAACACACTATGGAGGCTTTCAAGCATGGCTTTCCCTCACTGCTAATTTTCTCCACCCCACCATTGCCTTCCAACTGGCCAACACCACTTTTCTTCCTCCAGCCGCATGGCTCTTTTCTACCTTCTGTTGTCCTTAGCATTGGCAATGGGCACCTCCTCTTTCCAACCAACTTTCTGATGCCGGCTGAAAGCAGGCTGGATTTTCTCCAGATCTGTGGGAGGATTGCTGGTGGCTCTGCGAACAGCACTTCTCAATGTTCACACCTGCCTAATGGCGTGCCATTTGCAGGGCCAAGCCCCATCTACATGGCCATCAGCAGCAGGGTGGAAGCCAAGGATTGCAATGCTTGAGCAGTCTAGCTGGGATTGTTCAGAGCAATAAACGTTTAAGCAGCTTGAACATCAAGAAGCAGCACAAGAAAAGATGGAAGGTAGAGAGAAAAACTGCACTTACCCTGTGTAAAAGTGCTGAGCCTTTCATGAGGTATTTATTTCAAGTAGTAATCAGCCAACTGGATAAATACCATTCTCAAAAAGTGCCTTTCATGATGGTGAGTGGAAGCAGTGGATTTTTTTTATGAGATAAAGAATATATCAAATAAAATACAGAAAAGCTAAGTCAAAGATGTCACAGAATGTCAGCACATAGTAGTCTTTGTTGCAGCAGAACTGGTACTAGACTCTCCTGTGAAGGGCACTTGATTGAAAGGAAAGAAAGAGGTGTAGAAAACCACAGAGAAAGAGAGAGGAGAAACAGAGAACAATGTTAAGAGCAAGGAAGAGTCAAAAGGAAGAGAAAGCATTGCACCAGGGATGATGGAAACACATACATGGTCACTGAAAGATGGAAAGGAAAAAAGAGATTCTGCAAAAAGAAAAAAGGAACAGAGGAGAAAAAAGTGGAAGTAACTACAGTGGGGGCATAGGAAGGGAAAGGAATGGGAGGTTCCAGAAGAAAATGCTAGAGAGCAGAGGACTAAGATGGAGAAGAATGAGGACAGGCTGATGGAATAGCTGATCTTCAAAGGCCAATATGGTGCTATTTTTCAGATGCATGGGAAGTGTAGGCAAGGGCTATGCAAGGAGTAGGTCAGATATGGACCACAGAGGGAGAAAGGCTGGAAGGTGGTGAGAACAGTTGGTCTTGTGGGTAAGGCACTATATGCAGACCAGGGGGTCTGGGTTCAAGCTCCCAGCTTCACCAACAGTCAGGTTTAACAGTGTTGGGAAAGAGGCAATATAGTTAACATTTTTGGAAGTTTTAGCTCATTTTTCTCTGTGTTCTGATATTTTCCTTTCACATAGCTGTGGGAAATTTGTGCCATTGATTTCTATCAGTTTTCAGAATTTATCTGCAACAAGGAGGGAAAACTGCCTCTAGAGAACCCTTCTCCTTAGTGCCTCATGAAGTTGTCAACTCCCTAGGGCAGGTTTAGTGTCTCGTAGTA
Organism: Piaya cayana; assembly: GCA_013389865.1. NCBI lineage: Eukaryota > Metazoa > Chordata > Aves > Cuculiformes > Coccyzidae > Piaya > Piaya cayana. The sequence continues at coordinate 30,366 of WAAB01018674.1, read as the reverse complement.
TGCCTGCACAGCGCCAAACACAATCTCTGCATATCATTACGATACAAACACTGATAGCGAGTTTTGATAACAGCAGCCAAACATGCTTGTATTTGAACTGTTAGTATTGTCAGCGAGTAGATCAGATACTGATCTCATTTACACTAGTAAAAATGTGGAATAACTCTACTAAATTTACAGCAGGGTCAATGGAAGACTGGTAGTTAGGTTGGCTCTTGTAAGAATATAGACTGGGTGAGCAAGAGTCTTTCTTTTACTACTAGGTTTCTGAGAGACATGAAATGAAATGCTGGTGCATGTTGACCTGCTACACAGCTATGATTACAGCTGCTTTCTGAAGTTTTTGTGCCACAAGAGAGAAAAAAAAGTTTCTCTTAAAATACTGGCTCTTACTAAGCTGATCAGAAGCCTTCTGGATGCTACAGCACATTAGAAAAGCCATGAAGAAGACAGATAGGTTTTAGAGACAGTCATTTAGTTCCAGTGGAATCTGGATACATGGATCAATTCACAATGCTGCCACTACAGCAAATGCTCCGTGCCATAAAACACATTACAGATCAGGAACCCATCAAAGCAAGGGATAAAATTAATCACTAGTCTTTCACTGGCTTGGATTCTCTGCAGTTCAGAAGGCCTTTTTCTCCCCTTCTGTATTTCAGCTGAAAGACACTGAAAGCTGTGAAACTGCTCCACTGTGAAATGTCCTCATTCCTGTACCACTTGGACTTCAGGTTTTTTCCCATTCCCCGCTCTTTTATAGATCTCTGACAAGAGGAAATTCATTGCCCATATTTCATGTTCAAAAAGAAAAGGGCAGCATGATCCAAGTTTCATATAACACCAAGGGAAAACTCTGGGTAATAAAGACATACTGCTCTATGCAGGGAAAGTTCAATACAAACTTGGAGACAAGGCACAAACTCCATGGGAACCCCAATGAAACCTGACAGTTGTCCATTTTTGAAGCTTATCCTTCCTAGCTGCTCAGCCCTGCTCTTATTTCACTCACTTCACAGTCTGTCTGTGCAGCTAGGCAAACCTCTCTGAACAGCACATACACTCTCATACACTCTTCGGTACAGTCTTAAATGCAGCTTTTTTGGCTGCTGCCCACAGACCAAGAGCAGCAAGACTCTAGTCAGAGATGGAGTCTCTTCTGAAGTCCTGAAAGCTATTCCTGTCCTATTATGGCACTACCAAGAGACTCAACTGTTTGAAGTATGATGAAGTGCTGTGGATGCTGAAGGAGCCAAAATTTGTGGGTCCTCTGGACTGATCTTGAAAAGTTTTATTTTTAAGTACTACCTAGGGCTTCACCCCAGGAATGTGTGGAAATCTCCTAGTGAAGTCATGTTCAAATCAGGGCGAGTTTCTGCCTAGTGGCATGGCTGAATCCTCAGCGGGCAGGCTTTGGTTTGCTGTGAAGTGGAAAACCCAAACCACCCTCCACAAAACTCGTTGCTAAAACACAAAACCAACTGGAGAATGTGTTGGGATCAGGTAGAAGTGCAGCTGGAAGAGCTTTCTACCAGGAAGCTAGCAGCTCTCCTGGGAGCAGGGGATTGGGGGCTAGCCAGCAGCGGCTGTCTCCACTCCTTGTAAGGGAGGATGAAACAGTCTGTTAGGCTCTAGTTACTATGAGACGTGGCTGAAGCTTGACCTGGTTTATGAGCCAAGCCCTGGACTTATGAACTCAATAGAAAAACTTACGTGGACCTCAGTGGGACCTGGGTTTGGCCTAGCATGCCTTATTTAATGTCTTAAGTGAGGGAAACATTTTTCTTCAGATTACAGTTGAAAGATTCTTGGGTTTCAGCTTGAGTCTTATGGTGGCAATCTATTGCACACTCATGTAACTTTCTTTTTCTTTAATGAATTATGTTTCTTCTGTACTTAGCCTCTGATCAAAACCTGTCTGCTTGAACTGCTATAAACCTGTCCAGTCGGTGTTGTCTCTGCTGAAAGCAGCCCCTCCAACCGCACCATGTATCCACCAGCTGACATCTGGACTACCACATCCCCACACACTCTCGAGCTCCAGGCACCTGGTGGGAAGCAGAGGCTCTGGGGGCAAAGGGAGACAGCGACTGTAAGTTCACGTTTGCATAGCTGTACTTGTGAGGCACAGGGATTTGCTGGAGCTGGGGCCAGAATGAATGAGCTGTGCTAGAATCTATCAGATTTGTGAAGTACAGATGTGATAATACCACTGCAACCACAAAAGAATTTACAACAGGAAGCGTTGCAGCTGTTGCTTATTAGCATTAGTACAAATTACACAAAGCAAATTGTTAGCAGACATGTTTCCATAATATTTAACTCATGGCAGTGAATGAAAGTGATTCTTTCTCAAGCAAAATTTTAGATTTCCAAGGGAATCAGTTTCCAATTGTCCATGAAGGGAGCATGGATTAGAGAGCAGCATGCAACTATTGCAGGGAATCAGAAGCAGTGTGTGCAGTGACTTGCCTGCCTTCTCTGGGGAAGATATGCAAATTCAGGACCATATTTTTGGTGAGAGAAGCAAAATTTGTGTGGCTCTATATGACCCAATTACCAACAATGGAGTGACAGCGAGTTGTCCCTGTTCTGGAGGTGCTGCAGTAAGGTTCTGTGTACAGAACTGCTTGGAAAGGGAGGAAATTTCTTTGTGACCTGTCATGTCCCTGAATTTTTGCCCTCAAAGTGCTTATTATGAATTATTTCCCTAGCAACCCCAAGCCTGTTGGTGTGGAAGCACCCTGTGCCATCAGAGTAGTCCTCTAACACTAGTTTAATAGGTAAAAGTTGATGAATTTGTCCCTGAGATCACTTGGCCCCCAGACGGTTCATCTAGGAAGGGGAGAACGTTGCACCCAACAGGCGAGAAGGGACTGTGAGGTGGTTGTGCTGGGGCAGGAGGAAAGGCCATCCATGGCTGCGCGTCAGGGCCAGGCTTCGAACCTCTCCTTCTCTAAAGCTGTTCACCTGCTCCTGCACTGCCATTTCATATTGCCTTGCCTAGGTGGCACAGGTTGAACTGGAGGATGTTTTGTGCTCCTGCCGCTTGTCCCACAGAGGCATGTTTTCATGCTAAAACTTCATCAGCTATTTTCTTATTGTTTTACACTTTATTGCTGGTTTTGCTAGTAATATTGTAGTTAATCTCTCATAAACCATCCTGTCCTTAAGAATGAAAGAAGTGTAACTCATGAAGACTGCTGACAAGTCACGGAAATTCAGCAATCAGTTTAAAGGCAGTAACAGCCCAGAGTGATGCTTTACTTGCCAGTCCCTAGGGCACCTGCCTGCATTAATCAAATTAGGCAAAGCTGCTAACGCTGCAAAGGCCCTCACACTCCTCAGCCTGCTGAACAAGACAGTGGGCTCAGACAGCTGGAGACATTCCTACAGGCATTTCTTGAAACTCAGTTAGGTTTGGTTGAGGAAGGAGGCATTTATCGGTGTGAGAGAAGAGGCCGTGACAGCAGATAGGTGGGAAGGTGGCATAGCTGAGTGGTGTCACAGCAGAGGCTGTTTCTCCCCAGCTCCTTAGACTTTGATTGCTTAGATTTTTTTGTATTAAAGTGAATGCTCACCAAGTGTGGAAACTACCTGAAGCAACTGAAGTGCTCCTTGGTCCAGCTGAGAGTTCTTAGAAGTAGAAAAGATACACATGTATTGCTTTTAAGCAATATCCGTTCCTTCGTTGGGGACAGTTCAAAAATAGAGCTGGATTGGCTGCAGTCTGAAGCAAGAGCTATGAACACAGCAGCAAGCAAAGTAGTTTGTACAAGCAACGTCTAAAGCAGCAGCCAGTGGAGAAGTGGTTGACATGCATGTTCTGGCTCTTTAGTGCTTGCTCTGAGGAAATGGCCTGACCCCCTCAGCACAGCAGAGCTGCTTAACTACCATCACCCACAAGACTCAAAAGAGAAAAATTAGCTATAATGGCAATATTACTGCTGTAATGCTTGCTTCTTAATTGCTTTTCAGTGAAAAAAAAAATCCAAACCAAACCATGCAGTGAGGAATTTTTATTATAAGTGTTACTTACATGTAAAATGAATCCACTAACTGCCTCCCCTGTAAAAGACAGAACATTAAATATCATGTCCTGGACAGTTCTGCCATCCCTACAAGTGTCATATCAAACAAGACAGCACCATTGACTGGATATATCAGATATATACGTGAAAAATATTTCAGCATATAAAAATGTAGGAATATCATTGCCACTATGGAGTCTGTAAATACTGTGTTGGTATTATCAGGCCTCTTAGCTGTAATGTCCAGAGCAGGGGAGGTGGAGGAAAGGGGTGAGACACAGAACTGAATAGGAAATATTCCTGCTTAGGAATCCTCTCAGAACAAAATATGAGGCTACAAGTTCTCCAGGAATGTACAATCAAATGCAAAAATCCTCTTGGAACAAAAATGTTCCATTTCCAAAATGTCAAAATGATGTTTTGACATTACCAAAAGCTGTAGTTTCAGTTGAATAGGATTTTATGTTAGAAAGTGACATGCTTTTATGAAGAGTTTTGATTTTAACAAAGTGGGATTTTCCAGCATTGAAACCATCTGATAAAAATCTAACCAGTTCTGCCTACTGATACATTACAGCAAGGTGGGTTTTTAAGTGGCGGAATTAAAATCATCTTTGAAAAAATAATAAGCAGTTAACTAAGTTCAAAATTATGGAGGGTGGGGAGGTGGAGGGGAAGAAAAACATTGTTGGAGAACTCTCTGCAAGTTTTTTACACATTTTCCCAGTCTTTGTGGGGAAAAGATCCATGTTTTTTAAAAGAATGTAAAAGTGAAAAATGAACTGTATAGGTTGGATGTCAATGTGAAGTCAACTCTGCCTCAATCAGACAGACAACAGCTAAACAGATTTCTGTTCTCTACACCACGGACATGAACTGTTGTGGTTGGGTGTTAACCTTCTAAGCATCGGCATGTCTAGGGTTCAGTATATTACATCACTTGATAATATATGACTACTTATTTAACTCGTTCAGATATTCCTGTTTGAGGGGTTTCAGCAGGCAGACAGGATGTACTGAGAGTCTGTCAGTCCTGTAAAGATCTAATCCTGCAATCATCTGCAGATTTTAATTTGGAGGAGCACGCTCCAAGATTTCAGTGAAAGTCTTGTGGGATATTGTCTCTTATATTGTCAAGTATTTTCAGGATTAGGTCTTGAACTGGTATCTTTTTGTGGGAATTCTAGTCTAGCAATATGCATCATGTTGAATTTTATTCCATGAGGTATTTTTGGTAATATTCTGTTCTGCACATACAGGGTTGGGCACTATGATTTCTTGCATATTATCAGGACCCTGTTTCTCAATTCACTTGAGGCGAGCTCCAAAATAATCTACATTACTTGAAAAACGCTTGCTACAACTCTTTGTCATGCACCAAGGGTTTAAACTGTGTGGATGTGTCCCTTTCTAATCCTCCTTTGTGAAAGACGAGAATGAGGGCATACCCATGCCACCAGATACCTCCTAAGCCTGAGACCCGTTCTGTCCCGCCTGGCTACCTGGAGTATCACTGAGCAACTTTTGGATTTGTGTAAGAAGCAAAAGAGCATTATTTTTAATCTACGTGAGACAGAAAGCCCAGCACATCTGTCTATGTGCTGAAAGTTGCAGCACAATCAGGAGTCAGCCCTACAAAGTCCACCCCAGACATGCCCATTGCCTCAAAGTGCAGAGGTGTGCCTTGCATCACCAGCTGCACCTGGCAAATGCTCCCATTTGGCTTCCTTGCTTTTTTAAAAAGCTAACAAAACCAAAACCAGAAATGCTGCTTTTTCTTAAAGTGCCACAAACTGTACACCACCCAGAAATGGTTCAAGGGAGGGAGCTAACAGCTGAATGCACCAGACACCGTGGGAGCCATCCTCTCCCTCTTCGGCATACGGGAAACACTCTGTCAGAAACAATCTCTGCAATAGGGCTTTTTCTTGAATTATTTATGTGTAAACAGTGAGAGGCTTATTCTGCTGTGTACCTGTGATTCCTTGTAGTTATTTATGGATGTGCTCAATAGGAGAGTCGTGATGGTCAAAGCTCCTCAGACAGAAAGCACCATGGCATCAGAGCTCCAGCCTCAAGTCTATTAGGGCTGCTCCCTCTAGTGGGAAAACTAGTTTAGTTGCAAAAATCTTTTTTTCCCCCACTATTTTATTTTTTATTATTTCTTTTTTGTCTTTTTTTTTCTGAAGTGAAGAATTCAAGTTTTCCAGATAGTGCAAGACATGAGGCAGTTCTCATCAGACAACAGATGACCAAACACAAGGGCTTTCCAGCCCTTGAGCATCAGTGGTGGAGCTGGAGCCTAGTTGATGTAGATCAGCAGTTGCTCCCTCCAGGCAGACCCATGGCAAGTGAGGGACTCTTGGTTAGTCTTCCAGCACTCCTCAGCATATGCCATAGCTGTGTCTGGTTTTGATTTCCCACTTCTGATTACAAAAATAGGACTTACTATAATCATAATAATATAAATGATACAAAATAATTACTGTAATTATATATTTTTTGGCAAATTATTAACACAAAGCAGCCCAAAAGAGCCTATTGGATTAAAAAAAAAAAAAAAGCTGATGCACAAATGTAAAAAGACAAAGTCTTTCTTAAAAAAGAAGGAAAAACAATCTGCAAATGAATGCATTTCTGTAAGGCAAAGTGTTACCTTCAGTTTTCCGTCTAGACTTAGGTCAGGTTCTGTGGTTTTTCAAGAACTTGTTAGAACTTTGCTTGCTTGAGTTTATCAATGTGGTAACACAGTTTCAGCGCGGGTCCCAACTTCAGCCCCAGGTATTTCATGATCATGTCACTTTTCAGCAGCAACAAAGCATTGCCATCAATCTCCTGGTTTCAAGAAAGAAAGAGAATCAGAATTTGTTAAAACCCTTCTAGTGCTGTGTCCTGACACATTAAACAAAGTGAATCAGAAACAGCATGCCTTTTGGGGCAGAGGTAGCTGAAATGTTGTGCAGTTTGAAACTTCATTTAGAAAACTGAAATCTGAGATAGGACAGAAGGAAATTCTAAAGGAAGGGTTAATCAAATAATACTTTTTATTCTTCAAGGAACTGTAAGGTTTGTCTAGGTTTTCAATTATTTTGCAATTAAACCATGAGGTTTTAAAAAAAACAAAACCAGGTTTGCTCTAAGCCCAGCTCTGAGAAAAGCCAGTCAATCCTGAAAGAAAGGAGTGAGTGAAGGAAAGAGGAAGAGTGATGCGGCCTTGTAAATGGCTAATAGCACATCTCTGAATCTCAGTTCCAGCTTTATCCCTTGCTGTCTGTGTGTTCTGCATATCCTCGGTGCATGTATATCTGATGAGATATATATATGTTTCTTAAATTGAGAATAGTAGTATTTCTTATTTTATTGCATTTATTAATAAAATTTGTTCAGATTTCATTTAACCATCATGTAAATGGAGGAAATTACCACCAAGTTCAGGTTTTTATCCCAGACCTGTTGGCTTGAAAACCTTTTGAAAGCACAAAGTAGCATTGGTGCACAGAAAAATGGTCTTGGTTTTACTATGGACTGTAAAACACAGAAGCTTCTGGCTAGACTGTCCTTCCTTGGATCCTGAGCTGGCCTGGGTTTTTCCAACTATATTAGTAGATCTGCTAAAACCTACTACCCTTCACCACAGTTTCCACTATGCTTACTTACTCAGACAATGGGAGCTAAACCATAACGAGTGCTGTATGTATGTGTGCATAGGTATGCACATATACACTCATACTAATGCTGTATATATTGTATTCTGGGTTTGATGGTCAGATCTTTCCTCTGTGGTCCATTACCTACTAATTAAGCAATGCTATGGAACATAATTTGCCCTGATCATTATTATTCCGTTCAATAGGTGATTTAGCTGGTGAGTAGTTAAGGTCACTTTCTGATTAACTCAATCAGTTAATGCTCTTCATTTTGCAACCTGAACTATATCCATACCAGAAACTCTCTTCACCTTCCCCTTCTCCCTCCCATTATTTTAAGAAAGCTAAGGGAAAGTAAGAATAAGCATCACATGTAATTAATATTTGCATAAGAAAGGAAAACAAACTCCCAGAACTGTGGTGCCACAGTGTCAAACCACTGTCAAGGGTCTGATGTGGAGGCAGCTGTTTCTAAATGCTGAGCTCAGCATTTTCTTATTTCTTTTATCGTTACTGCGTAGGGGTCAAAATTAAACTCCATGACAAGAGTATGCCAGAGGGAGCGTTCATATCCAATTAAATATCCAATATTAGCCATGTCCCTGTGCAGATTGTTGGCTCGACTTATCTACTGTATTACTGTGTCAGCCCTTTTAAAAATTATTTTAAAAAGAAGATTTCTATAGCATAGTCCTCAAGTCTGCAATAGTCACACCAGAAGGTCTTGAACCAGGTCTGAAGCTGGTAAAATTGAGTGTCATCAGAGCAATTAGCTTGTTTCACAAGAGTTGAGATCCATTCCACAGCAAGTTAGAATATTGCAGGACATCACTGCCGTGTTCCTGAGAGGGGTCAGACACAGCAGAAGTATGAGCTGTGAGGTCATGGTACAATGGATATAAACTTATGGCTTCTATCAGCAAGAATGAGTTGTACTATGTATTTGCCGGTTTCTTGTAGCACATGTTCTGAGGATACTGTTCAAAAAGCAGAGTAGCTCCTAAACAAGCCCAGCGCCATGCAAACAAGAATTGCACCTGGTGGTGGATGTCACTCAGGTTGAGGCTTTTAGTGAGAAAGATTAAAGTTCCCACCTTCATGGGTGTTTCAGCACTTAACTTTGAGTAAAATAAAAGGCGTTGGGATCTATATCCCGCTTGGGATATATACATATACCCCTACTTTTGAATTCTGCAGTCTTGTGAACAAACACCAGCCCTGGTAAGCCTACCATCAGTGACAGGAGTGCAGTGAGCAGCAGGTCAGTGGTCAACGCTCAAACACTCAGGATGAAGAAGGTCCAGAGAAAGATGCATGCTCAAAAGTCTGACGTCTAGCATTGAGAGAGACAGGTTTCTATTTGAATAATTTGGATTGATTATATTAAACTCAAACGTTTTTGTCTCCTTCATACGTGCATTTGCCCATCATTGGCCATAATTAAACTGTCAGACCATAACATTGCTTCAATTCCTTCCACCTTGACCTTTCTACCTGCTAATTCCCTATGTAACTCATTCCCTCCCTCCATTTCCCTCCCTCAGTCTTTCTACCAAGTCTTTCTGGCTGAGAGAGCACTGCATGGAGTTTTCACACAGTGCCAGTATGAGGTCTCTCCTCTACATAAGGCAAAAAAAATCTGTCAGTTATGGGCTAGGCTTTCCTCAGCACACGTGTCTGCCAAGGGAACAGCAGAGGGGAAGCAGTAGGCAGTTTGATGGTCTTTGGTGGACTTGTGACAGAGCTCCTTGGGTGTCTTGCTAAGAAGAGCTTCTGCTTTGGAGGGAAGAGCAGAACCATGGTAATTCTGCAATGCATACGGCAACTGTGAAGAATGTGGCTGCACCTCCTTGCTGCATCCTGGGAGAGCTGGTTCTGGCTCAGCAACCGAATGCCTTCATATAGCATTGGGAAAGAGCAGTGCCCACTCACAGGATAACCCCCCGTGCCTTCTCTTACCAGTGGTCCCACCACCCTCCCCTTCCAGTGTCATAGCTCAGATGAACTGATTGCCAAAGCGACATTTCCAGGTGATGGCAGGGCCTGGCCAATGATAGTACGTGCTTCGAAGTATATTATGCACCTGCATCATAGAAAGATGGAACACACAGGCTAAAGTTAATGGACTAATCACTTGCCTCTCATCCTTGGGGTCTCTGTGCTAACCCAGATGAAATTTGAAGTCTGAAAAAATTGCAGGAACATTTATAACTCAAAGGTGTAATTGAATTGAGTTGTGTGGCAGCCTTACAGATGTTCTCACATCTACAGCATATTTTATAAGGAAATCAATGATAAGTAGAGCTCATAGATGCTGGTGTTCTACAAGGGTTGACAAGGATCAGCTTTAGTTCGCAGTTTAGCTTGGTCTCTGATCACAGAGCAGCTGTAGTCATGCCCCAGTGCAGCTAGCTCATGACTGCCTGGAGCACATCACTAACCTCTTGCTAGATAATGTTGCTAGAAAATACTGCACCATCCTTTGCTGCAAGTAGAAACTAGACAAAACTGATGTTTTTTCACTGTCCATAATTACAAGATGAACGTTTTTCTTCTTTGGGATGTACCTCTATATCTCAGATCATGGCAATTCTTCCTCCCTTGATGAAGAGACCCTTCTGATAGCCTAAAAAGTTCAAATTAAAGCAAGTTCCTTTAAATAAGAAGGTAGCTTATTTATGTACCTGGTTACCCACACGGTCAGCATAGACCATGTTTTCATTATTAGTTTATAAGGTGGATCTGACTGCTCTCCAGAAGATGGGGAAAGAGTCTGGCACCTGAACTGTAACTGCAGTTTTGGTCCTGGCGCCACTGTGCCTGCTCTGTTTTTCTCATCCCACCATCCTGTCTGCAGAATGGCAGATGGCCTCAATATCTGCTTGGGGTGAGCAGACATCGAGGTCTGTGTTCATCTCCATTTTCATCTGTTCCTCAGCCACTTCCTCTTATCAGTCTCTGGAAACCCTGCATTCAGGGTATAGCTGGAAGTCCATCGATTGTCTCCCTCAGCTTTTGGCTGTAACCCTGCATTCCAACCTGTCCTTGCTGATCCACAGGCAAGGAGCGGGACCTGGAAATCAAGCCCTCTCTCTTGCTTTGCAGCTTGATGCACTGATCAGGAGTCATGGCTGGGAAGCACTTCTCGATTAGACCTAGGTCCAGGTGCTTACACCTGAAGATGTTATCTCCAGCTGAATAAAAACAGGTCACTTTTTAGGGTAAAATCCATTTTCATAGCCAAACTGAATTGATCAAGGAGGAATGGAGGAGGAGAAGGAGAAGGCTGAAGCTGCTATTAGATGCATTGGTGCCAACTCAGCAAGTCTGTTAAATTTGGTTATGTAGATATACAAAATCGAGTGAAAAAGATAGAAAGTTTGGCTGTTTTGGGTTTCTTCTGCTAAATACCTAGGAAAAAAAGTTCTTCAGAGAAGAAACATAGCTACCATGGGAAAAAATGTCATTGAGATAAGGCTTTTTTGTGCCAATGTGTAAATAAGGACCAGATCCTCTGTTCTTTCTCTCAGGTTTGGCATAGAAGGAATTTGTGCTACCATAGTTGGGAACAAATAATGAGCATTTTCTTAAGACATTGTTAGGGTCTCCTCATTGAAGGATAAATAGGGATAGGGATAGGGATAGGGATAGGGAATAGTATAGTCTAGTCTAGTCTAGTCTAGTCGGAAGGGACCCACTACAACACTCATCTGATCCAACTGCCTGACCAATTCAGGGCTAACCAAACGTTAAAGCATATTATTAAGGGCACTGCCCAAATACCTCTTAAACACTGACAGGCTTGGGGTATCAGCCACCTCTCTAGGAGGCCTATTCCACCCTCTCAGGTGTTAAGTGAACCTTTCTCCAGCTCAACCCGCCCCAGCCAGTGGTGCTGAACACCTTTCAGGGCCCTGAGTTCAACCTGGCAGAGCACAAACACTGAATTATGGCAGCCAAAGGCAGCTGAGGTGGGGTGTGTGCTGTGTGCTGGCTGTCTCTTGTGACTGCCCATGCACTTGGCTTACATTACCCAGAAGCAATAAGGGCCGCCTTTTACATACGTGTTTTCTGAAGAGTTCCACATGGGGACCTAAAGCGTGAGGGTCTGCATCCTTCACAAACCAAACCACGTCATCCACTGTCCAGGTCAATGGGTTCTTGCTTGATGGTCGAGCTGCGTCTTGTTCTGGTGAAGGACTTGAGGCTATTGGTGTAAAAAAGGGCATAAAGCTCATTACAAGGCACACAGCAGTTTCCTTCATTTATGAGTGTGCAGCGGTACCTCAGCCTCTCTGTGGCCTTGGACATTGGATCTGTGTGTGTAAATGTCAGCCTGAGATGATGGGGTGGCAAGAGAAGGGGACTTGGAGCAGCTTCCCATCTGACTGTTTATTGGGATACACGATACCAGCTGGCAAATTGTGTTAGAAAAACACAAAACCCTGAGGTTCCTGCTGGGGAAGGAAAAATATGCCAACTGCCAGGCTCTTAAACCAGGCTGGCCTTGCTGTCTGATCTGCAAGCAGTGGGGTTCTTGGCTCAAGAACATACCACCCTCCCACCTGGAGAGAAATCACTTCAGCACCAAACAAAGGAGTTTGCCATTGAATGTGAAGACTAGAGGATAACATCAGGATTTATCAAATTTTGGGGGTTTGTTTCTTTGTTTGTGTCTTCACATTCAGATATTCAGGTTTATCTTAGAGCTTACAGGAAGGTTTCTAGTCAATATCCTCCTAATCTTAGACTCCCGCAAAGCTGATGGTCCTCAATTAATGCCTTTTTGTAAAGCTACTAAAACATGTGATAATGAACACTGCATATGTGACTTTTTAATGGTATAAGCCCTAGATGATTTAAGGTCATTTCAGCTTACTGTAGCTTTAAATCAAGTGAATAAATGCACATTGGAATGAAAGTGCATTTATGATTTTGTTCCTAGTCTCCCCAGAATTATAAATCTCAGCCTCCACATAAACCCCCACTTTTGCTGTGTCACTGTTACAGGAATCCTATTATGCTGGGTTACAGGAAAGCTGTTTAAATTGTTTATGTCTGCAGCAAGAAAACTTTGCATTAGCAGGTGGCAGCACACAGGTATATAAAATGTTACTTGCCCAGACCTGCTCATCTCTTTGTGTTACAGCCCAATTTTTCTGAGAGATGTGCAAATGGTATGCAAGCAGGCACTACAGAAGACAGAAGAGGAAACAGAAGAAGTGCAAGTAGAGAGAGACCATATATATCTAAACTGGAGCCTGGAGAAACCCCAAGTAGCCAAGAGGGCAATTGGAGCTTCTGAGGAGAGAAGGGCTGAGCTATCCAGATAAATACTGAGCTTATAAAGACAGATGGGATATATGAGAATCTCCATGCATGACTCAAAACACGGTCCTAATGCGTATGAGCAAATGTAGTGGGCTGGGTTTGTGGCTTATGTAGATTGTAATTCCATTGACTTCAGTAGAGTCACGCAGATTTATATTAGCTGAGGATCTGCCCATATACGCACAATAATAGCTTTATGTGCATATTGGTCCTTTTTCTCTTGTAGCCATGCTCATTTTACAGTGTAATATAATGTGATACATTTTGCAGTTATGAAGGATGAACTCCAGTAAGCAGCAGTGCTATGAATGTGCAGATCTGGTCAATGGGCTTCATAATGGGATGTGATGTAAATATCATGATAATTACACCCTCATTTGCTAAGTCACTGTTCTGGATATAAAGGACAAGCAATAGCCACAGGTCCTCTTAATTAGACAGCAAGGATTGGTGTTCGTAGGCACTCAGGCGACCCTGGGCTTCACTCACAGAATAAATGCAATACACAATGGTATCGACACCATCTGGAGCTTTTGGCATGAAACAATGAAGGCAAAGATTGCAAAATGAGCAGGGTGATCTTGGCCAACCCCTGGATCATCAGTAACATCAAGTAACTTTGTCAGAGACAAGTGGGAAAACTGAGACTTGTCTTGCAGGCAGAGGTGAGTATTTCTCTCCTACCTGATCTGCCAGCAGTTTGGGTGCCAGCTGATGTGTGGAGATATTTGGCACCTTGGCACCTCAAACTAAAGGCAGGGAGAAACCGAACTTTCACAAACAAGTCAGAAAATAGAGGAGGGAAAGAAATGTTTGGCCATGTCCAATGGATTGCAGAAGTTTCTATGCTTCTGCCATAATGCTGTTAGGGAAGATGTGCCACTACTGAAGATCACAATTTTTCCCCTTAAATTTGTATGCATGTAAGGAAAGCCCAAGAAGCTTAGCCTGGAATTCGCACCATGAACAGAGAGAGCAGCCCTGGCCCAGTGATTCCTGCCTGCAGCCTGCTGCTTCCAGAAATGCCAAGAAAGGGCAAAGGGTAAAAGAGAGCCCCAGGAGCAGTTGGGAGCCTTCACAGGTATTGGAATTACCTGTAATGAAAGTAAAAGGGATGAGAAGAAAAGCTTGAAATGACAGAGGAATTCTATTCACTCCTTCACAATCTAGCATTCTTGATTTTTAAAAGACAAATATATAAATGACCTTTCTAGAGAGAGTGAATGGCTAGAACTCTTCCATGTCCTGGCGAGCGAAAATAACCCTTTCAAATCCCTACCCAAGGTATAATACAATAACAGAATAACTAGAATTATGTGTAGATATTAGCTCTTCAAAGACTGTTTCATCTTTATTTAACTACCTAGAGTCAGGTCCTGGATTCTATGCTGCAGTTTCATGAATTAAGGTGTTATTTTACTCCTGTGTAAGAGGTACCTTTCAGGGTTGTGAGTAAAACTGGGATACCTCTGGCTTGCACGTGAATATCTTGTACACAGTTTGTAGCTGGTGAGTCTGGGCAAAAAAAAATCTTTTTTTCCCCATATCTTTTTAAAAGTATTTTGTTGTTTAATTTACTCTGGCTTTTTAACACAGTTTACATGTTTGAGTGTAATCTCTCTATTTACAAAAGCAAATAAATCACTCCACGTCTATACAAAGGCATGGAGCTTGTTTCAATAGCATCACTTTGCTAAAAGATCATATTAAACACAAAAGTGTTTGATGGCTGCAGGGCAAGCACTATATATTTTTTCTTATCTGAAGGTATTCACACTTAACCTAAGAATTAGATAGATGAGGATGTCTCATGTCTCCTGGTTATCCTATGCCATTCTGTCATCAGAATTAATCAAGATGATAATGAATACTCAGATTACAAAGAGATGGGAGTGCTCATGACCAATAATTATTTTCAGAGATTGTAATCTAGGTCAAATCCAATTTCCTGTTTTTGACAGGTGGCAAAAATTTGTCAAATTAATGGAATGGGATATGGAAATTCAGGTAATCAGAGGAAAGCACTTCCCCCTCTTGCCTGAAGCAATGCTGGGGAAGGAGAGTGAAGAAGCTCCTCTGCAGGAGAAGGTCTTGGGGCATGCCAGTTGAGACCATTGCTTGCACAGAAATGACCGGAGATACCATGTCAGTGACCAAAGGCTAGCAAAGCCAATGGAAAGAAGTGTCCTGGCTTGGCCTGAGCTTTCACTCCATACAGGCTTTTCTCTAACCCCATCTCTGGCCTCAGGATCTTCCTGAGAAGGAGGAAGAAAAGAGAGAAAGCCAACAGCCAAATGGTTGCAGAGACATGACAAGAAAATCTGCTGCTGAAATGGAGTGAAACCTGCAAAAGAAGGAAAGATAAATAACAGACTCCCTAAATATGTTCTTGGCAAACATACAGAGCCCAGAGGGAGTATGGTCATTGATAGATAAGAATGGAAAGGGAGTGACAGATGAACTTTAATATTGCTGCAGGCCTAAATGATTTCTTTGCCTCAGGGGAAGGGGGTGGGAATGAAATTTTGAAACATTCTCTCTGATTGCACTGGAGCAGATAATAAGGAGCAACAGATCTACTGAAACTAAGCAGAAGTAGCAGACCATCAAAGGTGCAGAGAAATTGAAATTGTTTAAAAAAAACAAAGTGCCTCCCACTATAAACCAGGAAAGGAGGAAGGCTTTGTAGAACACATTTTTCTGAAAGTCTAGGGCACACCAAAACAGAAGAGGAGAGGTATCAGAAAAGAGAGTGTGTGGGAGAACACAGTTACAGGATATTTGTAGGTATGGGGTGGGGGATGGGTGACAAGCCAGAGTTAGCAAAGAACTGCGGAAAGAATATTGGGCTTAGTGCATTGATTTGCACTGGCAGGTGCTTGCAGGAGATGCCATGCACCACCTGGCTTGTGGCCTCAGCCCTGTGGCACGTCAGGGCAGAGTCCTCGTCCCACAAGTGCAGTGGCTGCTTCTGCTCCCAGCATGGTGCACAACATGTGAGGATGCAACATTGCAGATGCTCCTCCACCCACTGCAAAAGCAGCCCAGCATCCAGCTGCATGAGCTGCAACCATAGGCTGATGTTGCATATTTATTTGGACTTTTGTTGATTTGCCTCTCTTTTGCAGGACTGGGGAGAAAATAGGCAGCTCAGTGAAAGCATTGAACATTTCAGACTGTAAATGTTCTCAAAAAAACCAGGCAGACTGTCTTTGCCAAAGAAGTGGTACCTAACACTGACCCCTACAATGCCAACAGCAGCTCCTTTGCCACTGCCTTGGGGAGGTACTGGACTCAGCCCCCACAGGGTGCTTACAGTATCGTTCTGGAAAAGGAGAAACTTCAAATCCTTATACCCCCAAATATTTTCAGGAAATAAATGTTTTAGCAAGCAGGATTGCCTCTTTAACAAAGGCTCTAGGGTGATAATAATTAACTGCTAACATTGGATAATAAAATCTACATTAAAATAACAAGCTATGGAGCAAGGTTAAGGTTATTATGTTGTGGTTAAACACACAATCCTTCATATTTGGAATGAAGGCTTTGTTTGTTATGTAAGCAGGCTTAGAAAGCTTTATGATGTCCTTGACTACTCCTTCCCTGATTTAAGACCTTCAGTTTGGCAAATGATGACAGGAAAGTGCACGCTGATCTGTTAGCAGCCCTAACTGGCATTATGAAATGAAATTTTTGTTTGTTTGTTTGTTTGTTTGGAATTTTTTAGCATAATCAGGGAGAATTAGGCATCAAGCTTCTGATCACATTAATGAGAGCTTTGAGGTTTAATCTCATCCATTCCGCTTGAGAGACATGGTCTGCTATGCACTGAGATATGTTTTATGGTTATGGCTTTTTTCCATGATGTTTTCCCACCGTGAGAAATAAGCCAAGCTATTTTTCAAAAATATCCATAAATAAAGAGGATTGGTTTTGAGGTTTCAGAGATAAATTCCTCCCCTTATTAATGAGTCCTACCCATCCCTACTTTGTAAGTATACAAACTGAGGTGGAAGAGGATAGAGCGTGACATGCACCACTTGCTCATCTTTGCTTAGTGATGATTCAGCAGTATATAAACTATCCCTAGAAAGAGGAAAAGCACATGTAGAAGCACTGTAGTAACAGTGCAGATTCCAAAGACCTTTGCAAAAGAGACTTTGTGAAGACAGTAATCAAACTCTAGTGTAGGGGCACTAAGGCAATTGCAGAATCTGTGTATTTTAAAAGTCAGGAATTGTGAGTAAAAGTGGAAGCAGCATGGTGGACGAAAGCACGATAACTTTGAAGAAATACAGTCTCTAAATTTAATGAGGAACAGGCAATGCTTTGTAGGACTCTGTGGTGGGAATTCCAGTGGGACAGAACTGATGCTTTTGTAAACAGAGGAGGAGATGAAACCAGGCTGTGACTGGAAATGCATGGTTTCTTTCATGAGAGGAGTGATATCATAATCAATCTGTGGAACCCATGACTTCACGGACTATGGAAGACTCCAGAAAGCAACTAATCAGAGTATATGTGATGGTTGGTGGTGGAATAAACATGCACTATCCTTTGTGCTGATGTTCAGTGGTGTATGTAGGTGGAGTACAGGGGATTGCTATTCCTTCTGTTGAAGACCTTGACTGCAAACCCATCTCCATATGGGCTTATGTGTACCATGTTGGCAGGCCCTGATCTACAATGGGTGATAGTGGGACTAATAAATTGTTAATAATTGTAAATGAACAACATCATCAAATTAATAACAGTTTTCATGATGTCCACTGCATGAATGTTGGTTTTAGGAAATCTTTACTGTTGATCAGTATATGTTTCAAGCTAGAGAAATTTAGAAACTTGTAAATCCTATTACATAGCAACTGTATCTTTTCTGAGATAAGAAACAGTGGCATTCACAGTCAGAAACAAGAAGGGTAAGTAATCCAAATGGACAAGCTTAAGGAGCTCTGATTTTGCACCTTAGTCCCTTGAAGATAGATTCAAGCCTCTGGTACTAAGGCTTTTCTTAACAAAATCCACATTTTTAAGCATGAGAACTCTGCCACAGTATTTTCTGGACACTGCAAATGTGCAAAGTATTCAATAAGCCATTGGGTGATTCAGGGAAGAAAAATATATGAAAAGTTACCAAATATTAATCCCCCATTTCTGGTTCAGGAAACCCCTAAGCCACAGATTTCTGCATTTATCTCTTCTCTAAGGGTGTGCTACGTCTCATGCTTGAGACAGGATGTGCAGCCAGGCAGACCTTTGCCCTGAACTGCTCTGACCCTTCGTATGTACTACAAAAAGATAAGGACTGATCCCACATGGAATGATAAAGATTTTCAAAGCAAGCAAGTAACAACATCATTGTTAAATCTTGGCTCACGGCTGCCAACTAAAGAGCTTGACGAAAGGGTCCTGGTTCTGCTAGGAGGCTCTAGGGAAGCAGTGGGAGAGGAGAAAATTAATTCTGTGCACAGTAAGCCTTTTGTCCTCCCAGTACCTGATTATGCTGGACTGAGAAGCACTGAACAAGACCTGAAAGAAAGGACTTTTCATTTCCTTTTCTTTGTAACGGAGGCCCCTGGTTCTTAGTGACAACATTTTACAAGGTGTTTACAGTAGTACATTTCTATACTATCCAGTGTGCTTTGAGTAAAGTTGACTCTGTAAGTAAAAGAAGAAACAATTATGAGAACCAAAAGCTTATCTCTGGTCTGTATAATAGAGCGACACTGGGGTAAACCAGGGAAAGAGGTATGTGAAAATAATAGCAAAGTGAGAGATGTTTTGGAGTAGGTATTGAACATTTAAGAGGCAAATTTAGACAAAGAAAAAAAATACATGTATAAATACTGGTAATACATATTTTAGAGGAATACTGTTCT
Organism: Piaya cayana; assembly: GCA_013389865.1. Classification (NCBI taxonomy): domain Eukaryota; kingdom Metazoa; phylum Chordata; class Aves; order Cuculiformes; family Coccyzidae; genus Piaya; species Piaya cayana. The sequence continues at coordinate 11,478 of WAAB01018674.1, read as the reverse complement.
AAAATATTAAATACTGAAAGTTCAGGAGCAAGAAATAATACAGACACTGGGGCAGTGAGGGATGTGAAGGAGTTATGTAAAGATCTGTGGCTACTGTAAAGAGTCTTTGGAGTGGCTATTAAGCACGAATATGCAGAACTGCTTGCAGTTTCCAAGGCAAATGAAAGGGCAGAAAGACAGTGTCATAATCTAATAGTAGACAAAGGGACTAGAGGAACCTCTGCAAATATATCAAAATCTAAAAAAAAAAAACCTAGAGTGATGGTAGATTCCATTAATAAATGAAGAAGGGAAAGAAATTGATGACTAAAAAATGGCTGAGACACTCAGCTCCCTTGTTAGATCTGTCTTCAAGATGAAAAATGCATAAATGAAGTTTGAATAATTAGTAAGGGGTGAAGACATTGTTGGACTCACTAGTGACAAAGACCTGTTAATGGGGAACTTGGAAAATGCAAACAAAGACAAATTTAACCAAAGTTCAGGGAATTAGCTAACCCATCTGATGAACCCAGGTCATTTCTAGAGAAAAATAAATCATGGCATATATGGAATATAGCTAATGGGGAGAATGGCCAACCCAGCAAATGTAATTCCTAGCAGGGTAACTGGACAAAAATACGAAGGGAGGGAAAAAGAAGGGTTATTGAATGCTGTGGTTCCCATGGAATCCACTGAATTTGAAGATAATTTTTTTTAAACTTTGCTTCCTGAATGTTACAAGAACCTCAAGCATTGAATTGGATGATTTCTAAATACATATGTTTTGCTGGGCAGTTGTTTTCAAGCAAAATCTGCGTTGGTTCATGATTAGAGGGGCAGGACAGGCCACATAGCTAGGAAACTAATTTTTTTGCTAAAATGCTTTGAGGTAGGCACTAATATTTGAATTGGCTCTGCATTGTATCTTGTACATGTGGTATCACACAAATAACACATACCTGCCTGTAGGCAATATCAGCCTTTGAGATATATTAATATTAATGTCTCTAAGTTGTTAATAACAGTTGTGATTGCCACATGATTATACCTAATACATATGTTTACATAATTAATAACAGCATTGGAAAACATTCACCTTTTTACTTAATGATGAACACATTGATTTTGTGTTTACATAGGTTATTATTTCTCCTTCTAAATGGAAGCATGAGTGGTCTGGGTGTATGTCATCCCAGACCTACCTCACTAATTTTCTTGTGAATTTAGGAGTGAGTTATGACAGCAGCACGACACCAACATATCAACACACATTGCTAAACAGAAGATATTGCATTACCACTTCTGTTTCCTTCAAGATAAGTCCCATTCCTTGTCGGGCTTGAGTTCTGATGCCGCAGGCCAGTAGATGAGGAACCCCCTGAAGACATTTGGGCAGGACGATGGCTACAGGAGGAAGAGGAGCCTCCAGCAGGACATCCATCCGCGGGACTCTGCCGCATGGTGTACATGGAGCCCATGCAACTGAAGGCAGAATCAGCAGGATCCACATTGTACCGCTTCGTGTTTGCAGGATCAACCAGGTAGTCCTCAGGTGTAACTGTTTCTACTCAGGAAGCCAAGACACAAAAGAAACATCAGTAAAACAGAACCAATTTTAATTCAGCCCTTCTAAAAAAACCAATATATTTGCCAAAATTCCCTTCTTTTTTTTTGACAAAAAGTTTAACTCCATTTCCAACTTTCTGTACAGGCAGCTGGCTCCAGGAGGGTTTCTTGCTGAGAATTAATAAATAATGAAACAAAGCACATTCACTCAGAAGTCTGCTAGAGTCACAACTGGAAAATTGTGGCTTACTGTTACACATCCATGCCAGCTTACAGCAATACTCTCTATAAAGTCCTGGGTCGCTGACTGCTGTGTCCCATTTGCCTCATGGTACTCCCTGAATACCACTGAGACTCGAGGATCGTGCAGCTATTGTTTGTTCTGTCTTTCACTTAAAACCATGAGGGTTGAAAAGGAGAAGGCAGAGGAGGACAATAGGACAGGCCGTTTGTTGGGTTCATAATGCACGGCAGTCAGTAGGAGGCAGTGAAGGTAATAAATCAAAGCGTTCTGTCTGCAGTTACCAAAATTATTCAGAAAATATACTAATCAGTGGACATCCACCATGCCTGGTGTCCCACAAGGAGAGAAGATTTCACGGCCAACAAGAATGCCCAAGGTTTATCATGGGTACAGATGTGTAAGAATGACACTCGTGCTTGTCTAGCATTCAGACATGTGAACTGGCATCACAGATGACTGCAAACCATTGCTTTGGTTCCTCTCTGCATTGCACTTTGCACATCTTGTGAGGATAAATAGCTTGCTTTAAGACTTCTCCCAATAAAACCTAATTTTGCATTTGCACACCTATTTTAGAGACATATTCCTCTTTGTTTAGAGGTCTAACACACAGGCACATGGGAAGGTCTAGTCCCAGGTTTTGTAGCCCACAGAATTTTTTTGATAATTCCCCTCATGCCTAGGTCCAGGTTTGTTACTTTGCTGTCTGGACTGAGACTTCCATGTCTGTGTCATTGCCCTTCTCTGGCCAGTCGCAGTCTCCTCCCAACAGGCCTTGATATCCAAATGCCTTCCTACTTGTCATTTGTATCTTCACAAAGCATGGACAAAACTCTTCCTCCTCCTCTTTCCCACTGCTATTTTCCCTGCAAAACCAGTCTTTTTCTTATCCAGCCCCAGGACCCTCTCCTCCACCGCGATCAGCACCACTGTTGTAAGTGGGATACAAGCAGAGCCCCTGGAAGCTTCTCTGAGATCCAAACCCTTATGTAACCTCTCAAAATACTGGCAACCTGCACTTCAGATTTCCACTCCCACTGGGTGAGACAAGGTGTTAACATCTGGTAGGCAGGGAGCGCCTAGACTAGGAAAGTGCCTCCCATTGAGGCACAACATTTCTTTGAGCTACTGAAAATGCTACTTTCCTCATCATGTATGCTCTCCCTTCAGAGAAATCTGAGCAGGGTGAAATTTCCTAATGTTGTCGCACATCTTCCCTACCTGAGCAACACTCTCCACTTGACACATTGTGTAGCCTTTATTGAGTAACAGGAAGAATTTATGCTGTAATTTATGCTGCAGGACCCAAACCCTGTCACTAATAGAGGTTGAGACTGTATATAATGGAGTTTTCCTTTTAATTTACATTCTTACTGTTTTCCTTTGAAAAAAAAACAACAACCCTTGGCAGCTGTGTTCAGTAGTTGATGTTAAACAAACATGATTTAGTTTGACAACTCAAATACACAAGAGTTGTGCCATGCCAGCCTCCTGACTTGTGTGTCAAGCCACAACACAGATTTTTGATACATGATTGCCCGACTTTTCAATTTTTTTTGCTGCTGTCTTTTAAAACTTTGTCCCATTCTGGGCCAAGGCTAGACTCGCCACAAGGCAAATATCAGATCTGAAGGACAGCATAAATGTGAAGCTTCCTCATTCTGGGGCATTTGCCTTTGCAAAGGCAAGTAACTTTTCTTTAGCAAGGCTTTTTTTCCTTGAGATGATTAGTAGTCTTGCAATGTGCATTCAGGTATCATGCTGCTTTTTGCCAGGGATTTCTGAGTTTGATTCTCAGACAAATACAGGTAGGGTGTAATTCAATTGAATTCAACAGAGCTCAGCTAATGTAACACTAGCATAAGAGAAATGGGAATCAGACATTCTGAACCTTTCTCCCTAACCTCCAACAGATGCCAAAATTGTATAGCAATTGAACTAAATACCTTGCTTTTCAAACTCCTCCCAGTAAACCAAAGAAAATCCAATCAAGCCTCCTCATTCAAAGGAATTTAATTACTGTGTAGCGCACTTGCAATAAAAGCCTCTTACACATAAAGAAGACAGCTCTTTCTGCAGCATCCTGCCTGCACTGCATGGAATAATTATGCCTCTTGTGAATCATTACCTCTTAATTCCACGAAAAGAATGCTCTTTTAATATGATTACAATATGAAGAAGACACGGACTATCAAAACAACAAACAGCACATTAAAAGAGCCCTGCTAAATAAACAGCATTTGGATTTTATTACTTTGGATGTAAATTACTCCAAAATTGCTGAGCTGACATCAGGGATTTTTTGACTAATTTCAGAGTCTCTCAATAGCCTACGTGAAATAAGATGTTTGGGTGAAATCTCCTCCTGGAAGAATGTCCATGAGTTGTGTACAAGACCGTATGCTAAGGAGCCAGATGCTGTCAGTTCTGTTCCTGACCCTGCCTAAGACTCTTCTCTCAAACTAGATCAATTCATTCTATATGTCTCTGCTTTGAGCTCCAGCATGGGTGTAATGATGCCCATTGCCACAGACCAAGCAGCAACCCATGTTCATTACTGTTAGAAACGTGCTTCAGTAGAGGGTGCTGTGGGAATTTGAAAATTCATATTCATGTCTCCATTGGATGAGGCAAGCAGGGATTATCTCGTGCAGCCAGGCTGCTATGCAAGCCTTTTCAGAGCTCCTGATCTTCAAGTTGACATGAGCAGTCAGTATATTACAAGAGTAATGCATCAGAGTCACCTCCTCCTGACTGAAAGAAGCTCTTGATGAAATGCAGGTCACAGTTAGATTAGGAAAAAGGAGGCTGTACATTCAAGTAGGTGTGGTTATGGATTATAAATCATACAGTTTTAAAATGTGTTGGCCAGCTTCTATGCTCTCTGCTGAGTGCAAAACTGGTTGGATGGTGAGGCATAGTGGGTGGCCTTTAATGGATTGTATGGAGGCCTGTAAAAACACAGGGGTCTAACCTAGTATCCATTTCTGCAATACCAAACAGACATGGGCAAATGGGTAAGTTCAGAGGAGGTCCATCAAGATGCCTGTAGCACTTGTGAGGAGAGGCTGGGAGAATGGCATGTTCAGCCTGGGGTTGAGGCAGCTTGACTGCAGGAACCTAACAGCAGCTGCATGGGACCCATGAGGGGGTCACCAATAAGAGGGAGCCAGGCTATTTGCAGTAGTGCACAACAGGAGAACAAGTGACAACAGGGAGACAATGAAATGAAAACTTTAGGCTGGATGTAAGGAGAAACTTTCCTTCCTGTCAAGTCAATGAGGCCGTGGCAGAGATTGCCTGGAGAGACTGCACAGGCTCTGGCACTGGAGATTTTCCAGGATGAATTGGGTATAGTCTTGAGCAATCTGTTCTGATCCTATAGCTGACCATCCCTTGGGCAAGTGGTTGGACCACAGACCTTCTTGGGTCCTTTCTCACCCAAATTCTTCTCTGATATTATGATTGCTGTTTTCTCCACTCCAAGAACCAGCCATAGAAGGTGGGGAAGAACAGTGGTAAGGGCTCGTGTGAGAGGTCCAGTGCCCCTTCTAGTGGCACAGGAAACAGCAGGATTGACAAGTTCCACTGTCCAAAAATTACAAAAGACTGGAAGCTCTTTGTGTCCATATTTCTCCAGCTCCTTGTTAGTTTGTACTACAGAGAAGCTGAATGAATTGAGGCTCCACCAATGAGGTATATGAAAATATCTGTGTTTTGTGCACTCCCAGAGGGCCTTGTAAAGTGTACAGCTTTCACAGCTATTAATCTCACTTCAGCCAATTAGAGAAAAACATGTTTTATAAAGCAACAGAAGAAAACATAACTCTCTATTGAGGTTTAAAATGAAACAGTTTCATAAATCTGTAGTCTAGCCCTTCTGTATTTTGTTATACTTCCTTATTTTATTTTTTAGTAGTCAGCATAAGGGCACATACTACAGAGAAATTAGAATAGATGTTTTAAAGCAGGATTTATCAGAAATCTACACTGAACATTTTCTTTGAGTACAGTAGTTTCCATTAGAATTGTTCAACACCCTGAGATGCTCTAGCCATTTTGGCATAGTTTTCCTTTCCATGAATGGTCCACAGGCAACTGGATTGAAAAGCCCAAGGCTGTACCTCCAGCACACCTTAAAATGCAGCAAAAGAGGAGAGGAAAAAAACCCACCTGCTTTCCCAATTTAAAAATGCACATTTCTTTAGCTGAGTTTCTTTAAAATTCTGTATGATTCCTAGCCAAATTCCTGAAGGTAGGTCAGCTGAGAGTTAAAACGGCATGAGGACCTGTGACTTGGATCCCAGCTCTGCGTGACCTTACTCAAGTCATCTCTGGACCCCAGTTCTCCATTAGAATGAAGAAAAATGCTTGTTGTGTCTCACATCTCGGTAACATCTTAAGTCCTCTTCTACAGCATGCCATATAGATGTGAATGTAGAACATATACAGGGAATCTTCGGTAACGTGTTCTAAAGCTGCTTTTGCGCACCAGCAGCAATACCCTTTTCCCATTTTGCCAGTTATTTTCCCGTCTATTTTCCTTCCTCACACAGCACTGTCCTACATAAACATTTCTTCCTCAGGCTATTTACCTTCCATCTATCTCATACATTCATTCATCCAGCTTTCCTTTTCCTGCTAAGTCTGTGCCTTCCTCTGGGCTTATCCCCAGGTTGCCACTTGAACAGCTGAGCCTGAGGTCAGGTCAGTGAACTGGGACCAGGGTCTCCATTCCCAGTTAACAGGTCATGTCCTGCACAGCCATGGAGTGGCTGCATCTGTGTGAAGGTTGTACAGGGCACCAGTGGAAAACCAAATTCCCATGAGCATGCTGGACACCAATCTCCAAACCAGAAAGGTCCTCCTTTACACACTGCTAGCTTCCCAGGACAACTGCCTGTCTTTCTAGAACAATATTTTTGTATCATTTCATAACCTTTTACTCCACCACCTCCAATGCTTGGTCATTGTATTTACTCTAATTAAATTTCCCATTAACTACTTTCCTCACAGTCAATATAGATTTCTTTCTTTATTTTCTCCTCCCGCAACTCTTAGTTTTTTGTGTTGTCTCCTGTTCCTCATATTGTTCAGTGACAGGCTTTGCCCTCTGACACTTCCCTGTACCTTTTTAAGTGCTGCTATATATTTTCTGTAGTGGCGTGACCAGATGTGAACTCTGTGTTTTAAGCTGCATGATATCATACCTTTCTCAGATCTCTCCTTTCCCTCAGCCAGGGCCAGCCTTTTCTCATCTCCCAGTCATTTTGAGAGAAGCCAGCCACAGTGTAAAAATCCTGTTGAGAGAATCCTTGTATGGTTTTATCTTTGCCTGTATTTTATTATTCCTTGAGCTTGGCTCCAGCTCCCCACACAAGGGCATTTGCCCTATCTGGGAGGCACTGAGGGTGAGTGGGAGGGAACAGCTTTAAACAGATGTGAAGGTTAGAAATTCTGCATCTCAGCCTTAATGGAAGGAAAAATAGAAGCAGGAAAACACAAAAAGCAAGTGCAGAAACATAGAAGGAAATACCTCAAGTGGGTTTAACCATCAGTTCCATCTAATGTAAGCTGGAGAGGGAGAGAGCAGAGATCTAAACAGTGTTTAAGACTGTGAAAGATATGCCTTAGTTCTGAAATGTTATATTCTTTTTAACATCAACCCTTAAAAGACTAAAAAATAACTTTCTCTGTGTCTGTCAAACAGTCTCACACACTTCTACGCAGTCAGAAATAGACTATGGACCTTATCTTCCTTGTAGTTTGAGCCTGCATGCATCTATCTGAAGATAAGAGCTTCCTATGATGGATAAAGACTTTCCAACTCTGCCTGCTGAGATTTACCCTGGGATTACAGCACAAACACATTTCTTTCAGATCCATCACCTGTCAAGTCATGCAGCACAACGAAAATATGATGTCACACCTTCACAGGTGTTTCTACACCACATCAGTGCCACTCGCCAGTGCACACATCTGCAACCTGCATGGCTGGATGAGGACCAGACCTTTTCTGCACCAGCCCGTGGTTGACATAGTTTGGCTGGACCAGGAAAGTGTTACAGGGTGTGACATCTGGTTCATGGCAGTGGAGCTGAGCTGCTCACTGTTCACCAAGGTGGAGTGGCACGGAGACATGTCCCCAAGGAGCCACAGCATCCCTGAGGCTGCTGCAGAGAGAGGGGCAACCAGCAAGCAGGCAGCCCAAGGCATCTGCTAACAGCAGTTCAGGGCTGTCATACCTGCATTCTTGGGTCTACAGAAGAACTTTTGCATTGATTATAGGAACAAACAATTGCATCCATGGAGGAGAAAAGGGGTGGGGGGGAATACTAGTAAGTTAGAACAGGAAAATGTAAATAAGCATCATCCACTTGTGAATAGTAGATATTATAAACACTGAAACCATGGTCACACTGTGGAGATAAAACCTGCAGTGAATTCTCCAGGGTTTAGTCTGAGGTTTTACTGCACAATATATCATCTCACTGTGTCTTAGCTGCTAAAAAATATTTTGCAGTAACTGAAATGCCAAATCCCCCAAGGGGAAGCTGCTAGTCAGTTAACATCAAGAATCTAAATTTTTTAGAGACTTTCCCAAAATCCAGTGTTGTCCTGATTACAAAGACTTCAGCATAGGCGGTTTTTTTCATTATTTAAACAATATCCCAGGAGTGTTTGCAGCCCAGACAACAGCCACATTGTGTTTAATGCAGTAGAACCAGGGAATGAAACCAGCTGGGAAGAGATAAATACAGTTTTATTGTCCAAACTGAGTAAAAAAGGTAGAGTAAATTCACAAGCTAGCTGCTGACAAATACATTAGATTTGATAATAAAAGGTGCTCGTGTGTATAAATAACCCACCGAAGATATTTATATTTTTTTTCCGATTAGGGGATTGGTGATAATTGAGTAAATGCTTTGTGTTGCAATGGAGAGGTCTTAGTCCTATCATACAGCATAGGCAAACTGTTCAGGCACTGAAGAGTGACAGCAAAGAGTGACAGCAAGGGGATTTCAATGACCTAGAGACCCATCCTTTTTAGAAAGACTTCCTTTGGTCTCTTTTTTCTGATTTCAGACCTGCTCCTCCATTGTCTTCCCTTCTTTTTTTACCTTGGTGTTACACCAAAATGTACATCGTGAAAAGGAGATTTATCAGGCTTGTATACTTTTGTGTTTTAGCACAGCAATAGTTCTGCACTGGCAGTGGGAGATGGGAGAGGCTGCTATGGATCTCTTCTGTCTCCAGCTTCTCACAGGACCTAGAGGGGGGGTTTCTACCTACATAGTTTATATATGCTTATAAATCAGTACTGATAAAAGTCACAAGAAGCAGTATATAGAATGAACTAGATGCAAATTACTGTGTTATTTGAAAATTTCAAGGTGTCACACAGAGGGATTCTCTGCAGCTGAAGTACTTAGTGCATTTCTGTTCTGCTACCACCATGATGAATCTCCCTGAGTTATATGGCCTAGTACTGGCTTAAAATATTTAACAGCGGGGGGGGTTGTTTGAAAAACAAATAATTTGACACACAAGAAGTGAGATGCCTTGATACAAGTGTCATAGCTGTAAAATAAGCTGCACATTAATAACTAATAATCTCATCCAGAACTTTGGTGAAACATATAAAGCATGAGCCTGTGCAGAAGTTTATATGTAGGTATAAAATCTTTTATAATACCTTTGCTTCATTTCTCCCTGCTTAGTGCTGCAGCTCAGCTGGACTTACTGACATTTCCTCTGGGGTTTCCTCTGCCATATAAAACCAACATGGTTGGCCCCTAAAGCTTTAATTCCCTTTCACAAATATTTTCTTTTCCTACTGTCTCTGTTGCTACTTCTGATGACTCGGATCAATATCAGTCCCAGCAACTAGGAACTCAGCAATTCCCCCTCCTCTGCTCTTTTTACTCCCTCTTCTCCCCATGATTCCAAAGTGCCAGTTTCCATTCAAACTGGTCTGACGCACTGCACCGTGCTGCCAGGAAGCTGGGCTCGCCCCACGACCCCATCCCAGGACTCATCCCCAGCCTCACTATGCTTTCCTTAACTTTGTCTTCTCTTCTGAAGCCTAGCAAGCCACTACCACCTTTTTGTTTAAATCACTCTGTAACCTTACCTTTTCCATGAAGAAGCCCACCATAAAGCACCTTGTTCCCCGAACCTCTATTTGTATCTTACTTTCAGTGAGAGATGAGAATATATTTCTCTTGCTTAGCTGTTAGTGATACAGGTCCTCACTGTTCACCCATAGCTTTCTCATTGCTGCCCACAGCCAGCACCATCCCAGCACAAACACCAAACTGCTCATCACTGCCAAGAGTTTGCTTCTGTTACTCCCTTAGTTGCTTTAATCTCCTGCTCTGCACTCATTTTGCCAACAGCTGAATGTTCTTCAGGCAGATGCTGTGTTACTACTTCTCTGAAAGGCACTTTGATGTACTCTGTATAATTACTGTGAACAAATAAATCCTAAGGAGCTGGGGAGCACTGCTGATTAAACAAGGGCCAAGAATTTTCAAGAGAAAAAAATGGATACTTTATTTCCATGGAACTAGAAATGCCATTGTGTGGGGGCTCCTGTTTATTTTGTAGTGAACTGGAAAAGGATAGAGAGAAACAGAAGGTAGATGAAGACAGATAAAGAAGAAAGAGCCTTTTAATCTAAATGGCTAGAAAAGACAGCAACATGGGGGAGTAGAAAAATTGAGCTAAAACAGTGAAAAACATCCAAGCAAAAATCAGTAATGTCCCTTGAAAAAGAATTCTGAATCTGCTCTGAAACCTGTCAAATGGTAATAGCTTATACACAAAATTTCCTTTCCCCTCCTTTCAGCTGGCTATTCTTCCTCCCACAGAGGTGCAAGCCTAGGCTGTAGGCACCACGTACCAGGCAGTCCCAGATTCAAGGGCCCTCTGGTCCAGTTTCACAAACCATAAGCAAATGTTCATCCCTCTTCCAAAACATTTCTTGTTTTGCCTTTAACTTAGTAAGTGCTGGCTTTGCTGACTCTCAGAGCTCCCTTCACTGACATAGCCAGGTTTTGCATTACCCTGGATGTGACTACAACCCAGCCGCAATGAGCTACACAGCATTCATGGACCATCAGAGCCTACATGGACACATTGCATGCAGCTCCCAAGTGATGTTATCTAATGTGGGTTGAACTGGTACAAGGTAAGGATCCTAAGAATCAACTTTCTCCCCCCCATACCTACAAAAAAGCTGGTGGGCCATGTTGACTAACACATGCAGCACTTGGACAGGGGAGTAGGTTTTTCACCAGCAGTTATTGCCTGTGCTTCATGCATTTATACCCATCATTTTATTCACTTTCCTTAAACACACCCTGTGAAAGGCAAAAATAAAAGACCTTTTTTCCCTTCTATAAACTCTGTTTGGTAGCTTATCTCTCTCTCCTAACCTCCATGGCTGCAGTCTCCAGGCAATCTCCAGCACTGCCAGAGTCTGTGCCATGGGTTGAAGGACAGAAAGACCTCTGGGCATTTCCTCATCCACTGCTGGGAGCAGAATGCCAATCACCCCCAGGGGTAGCTTTTCAGAAGGAATGGATTTCCTTGCATCCCTCAAGACCATAGAGGTAAAACAACCTGGCAGAAGGTGGGAAGTAGGTATTCTCTTGGATTGTCTGCTTATAGAATCATAGAAT
>WAAB01018673.1:215149-229666 GCA_013389865.1 Piaya cayana | reverse complement strand
TTCACAATACTTTGGGGGGAGGCAGACACATCAGGAAAGGCGGTGATGGAGAACTCCTCTCTCCAGCACTTTGGGCAAGCATGGTTCTGCACGAGGTCTGCAAATTTTCAGCTGTTCTAGTTAAAAAAGGAGGAGGAAAAAAGAAAGTGAGACAACCCACGCAGCAAGTTCCACTCTGTGTTGGCTAATGTTTGTACAGGAACAAGGAGACATCAGTGGGGCCCAGAGAATCATTAACTGCCCCTGCCAAGTTTCGCAGCCTCGAGGTCACAGAGCAATGGTGCACTGGAAGGCTACAGGAGTGCAGCAAAACAAGTCTGTTGGTGCTGGGGGCACCAGAGCCCCATGTCCACAACAGGCAGAGCTCTGCATGCATATATTAAACTGCAGCCAGGTTTTCTCCTGGGATTCTGCATCTATGATGCTGACATAGCACAAGGATGTGAACACTAGACCTCCTAAAAGCTGTTTTTTTAAATGATTCTTTTTCTCCTTTATTGCAGTTCCAGGGGAAAAAAAAATAGCTCTAGATATCTAACTGTAGTTACTACCTGCTAGGTTTCTGACATCCTGCTCTAGTCACCTTGTTTTGAAGGTCTTCTTTTCCTAACTGGACAATGATCTCTGGTTAGTACCTGTGTTGTTGGAAAGATTTAACCCAGCTCTCCCACATAGGCACCTCGCAGCTCCCCCACTTGCAGTGTGATTAATGGAGCCTTCTCTCCTCTATGAGAGCAGAAAGTCACCTCCTTTCCTAATGCCCTTCAGCACATGCAGAGCCTTTATCTGAGGTCGCTTTTTTTCTTGTAGTACACAAAGCACAAGCAAGGATTGTTCTCTCAGTGTGGGGCTCATATTTTGACCCTATTTCTCATCTCCCAGCCCAGACGAAGACAAAGAGCATCTGAGGATGAGAAGGAATGCAGATTCCTCCCCCTCTCCCAACAACTGTGTGATCTCACCAATGATCTAGGTGTCTGCTTCCCCTAAGAACAGCCCCTTTCCTATCTCCTTGACTATGAGATTCAATTCCCCCTATGCAGTACTGGCATCCTATTTCCAGGAGAGAACTATAGCTTCTTCTCTGCTTTGAGCTATGCCTGGTAGCTGAGGTCCTAGAGATGCGGATGAATCAGTGCACTGCAGCACAAATCTGCTGCAGTGCCCTGTGCTCAGGGCTTTGTTCCCCAGACGTCAGTCCATAGCCACAGCACCTTCCTCCTGTCCCCCATCCTCCCTCTTTCCTTACAATATGACCTGGTGTGTGGCATCCCTCTGCAGCGACCTCCATTCAGCCAGAAAGGTCACAATCTTAGTATTTACAAACTTAAAGGTCTCACTTGGCATGACCAGGAAAAACACACTAACCTTGTAGGATGACTGATGTGCTACTATGTGTTAAATTTACTTTTGTGCAATGTAGGCACAATCTAGAGGTTACACACCTGTGTTCTTATTGCAAGGGAGATGCAGTTGTAAGATGCTGCCAGCATGCAATGCCCTCATAAAATGTAATTAACATTTTGACCACTGGATGTTACTGTTGCTCCAAACATCTGCGGAGTGATGCAGGGTAAAGACTTATGGCAACACAATCCCATAATGTTTTAACCTAGAACTTAGCTAAATCAGACAGTGACCCGTGGATGTTTAAATCACATATTTATTGCCTGCTCATCCACTGAAGATGAATAGCTAGGAAGCTGTTATTCAGATATAAGGGAATGTCTGCAGCAAGCAACATGCAAGCAAATTATTAAATTAATGGTACTGGATGGATATTTTAGTAATGAAGAAGCAAATGATTTTTCAAACCATTAGGCTTGGGAATTCTAAAACATTGTACAAGGGTGACAAATTGTCTTGTATGTATTACACTGGCGGTACAGGAAGCCCAGAAATAAACCACATCTTTAAGCATGTTTGACCACTTATGCTACGCTCTACCCATTAATCCACTCCCCCCAGAACAATTAGTAACCCTTATGTGGCAGCAATCTCTTTTTTCCAAAATTTGTGGTACTATTATTATTCTAATAATATGCAAACATTTTTTAACACTTCCTGGATCTCCAATTATTTTTGCTCTCTACAATGAGCCCCCCTTCCAGCCTGTCTGTACGGATCCTGCACACTTCATAAATTCAGCTTTCACTGATGTATCCTATGGCAGTCTTCCTCTCAGATAAGCACAGTTGGTATGGTTGAGATGTGCCCAAAGCGATTCATCATTTATTGATTTGTTCCTCTGTGGAATACTTCCTTTGTGCATACCCTGTTGCAGAAGATCTCATTTTCATCTTCCCCAAGCAAGAAGAAGAGCCTTTTAAATATGCATGATAATTTGTCCACCCATAGGTGGATACCATAGGGATGGGCGATACATCCACCTACAGGTAGACACAACCATTACTACACTCTACTGAAGCTGACACAAGTTCAGTATATGGCTGCACATGGGTTGTCCACAAAGATGATTCTGTGTTTTTTGGTATTTCATATTGATCCCTCACACGTTGCAGGAAATATACAGGACTGTTCCCCCAGCAAGAGAGTGTTTTCCTATAGTATTATCTGTAGAGCCAGTAACTCATTTATGTGCTACCTTATCATTCCACAGTTTCAGTACCTCGAAGCAGGCATCTCGAATAACTAGTTTTGCACACTTTTCTGAGATCTTCCTGTGATTTCTGAGCCAGTTTGTCATGTCTGAAGGTACAAGTGGCTTCAAATCAGAGGTGAAGTTCCTGCTTGAGATGTGAAAACTATGAATGCTCACAGACAGTACTCAAATAGGTAACTACTCACCAGGAATCCACATTGCTTATTTTAGATGTTTAATGTAAATTATTAATGCTTTACTGTGCCTGATCGTCAGGTTCAATGTCCTGGTCATTAGTAGGTCATATAGCTCTCTTTTAGTCAGTTAGAAGGAAGAGAGACACCTCCAAAGGCATAGGCCAACTGATCTACAGACAAAACCTAATCCAGGAAAAGATGAATATCTATTTGTAAGTTAAGTGGAGAAGGGAAGGCTTCATACTGTTCATGCCAATACAACACAGAGTTATTAAAAAAAAAAAGAGCCTTGTCTTTTGACTCAATGTTATCACTCAAAAAGTGTCCAAAGTTTTTCATCTGAAGTTGAACTGCCTTCTGTATCTCATCCTAAATAATTCTTACAGACTTGATCCTGAAAATGATTTCTTTATTAAAATGTCCCTGTCTCCATTTCATATGCAGTAGTTTCTACCCTGTCCCTGGAAGACTGCTAGTGGGCTGATGGGTTACGTTAGCGTAGAAAGTATGGGAGCTTTATAAACTGATGTGTAAAGCTTTCTTCGTATTTAAACCTCCTCATCTAACTCTGCTTACTTGCTAGGGCAGAGCAATCTAGACCTTTTGCTATGCGCTTGCCTGTTGTCATGATTTACACACTTGATTAATGTGAGGGATAATAAATTAGCAAAGTGTAGCTCCATAGTGCATAATCCTTAGTGCTTTAAATTAAAACTATCTGTTGTGGGCAGGAGAGCGATCGGAGCAGAACTTTACCCTGCAGGCACATTTTTCACCACCCCATCTGTTGCACCTGATACTAGGGATGAAAATGCCTGGTTTGCTCATTTTACTTTTAGGGGATCATCTTTGTTTTCCTATAAGAATGTTTTTCTTCTGTTTTCTTTTTTGAAGCTGTTGCAAACGACATATGAAATACAACGTTTAAACCAGGGCATAGAAGTGGAATGATTGCTACAAGCCAGAATACTATAAAATATTCAAAGAATGAATACACGCATATTTAGGTCAAGTAAAATGAGAGATCTCTGTAGTCACTTCCTTTCTGTGACTCGAGCACATCGTTACTCCTTAGTATTTACTTGCCTGGGATGTCTCCTTTCAGCTCGCTTCAGCTGAAGCTTTGGTGGCTAGCAATTCAGTCCCTGGAGTCTTTTCCATGTGATCTTCCTCCAACCCACATCAATTCTCTTTCCAACACCTTCCAAGAGAAACCTTAGCCTACTGTAACCCAGCATAAGGCATACAGGATACTCAAAGTGGAATAGTCAAGTTCAAATAATCAGATTGCTCAGATCCCCTTGAATTTGATCAGGAAATGGTATCTTGATTACTTTAGAATTCTCCATTAATTTAGAATTCTCCAGAGCAGCATCTACAACAGCTTCATCTTCAAGAGCTTTGCTTTCCCCTCTCTCTTTCTCTGCTCTTCAGGACCATTATTTCCTGTTATGGGCTGGGAAAGCATCTGTTCTGGGAGAAAATGGAAACATCAGAAACAAGGTATTGGGAATTATTTACCTTTTATTAAAGCCCTTTGGTCCTCCATTCCAGCTTATATAAGGCCAACACAGTCTCTTTTGAGGGTACCTAATTATGTCAAACTCTCTTCACACACACTTTGTCTCTTTTTTTTCTTCACATATTCTCTATGTGAGATTGCAGCAGTTACAAGTCGCTTTGCCAAACTTGAATCTTGCTCAGAGCAACCAATATATGAGAGTTGGGATGTCAGAAGTTCTAAATGCTCATTTCCCATGACAATTTACCAAGTCATGGAACGAAAACTGCTAGACCAATAAATATACATTGTCTGTTTTTTAAGCTTCGCACAGTAATGCAGGCCTAATTCAGGGAACATCTGAAAGGTGAATGGCTGGATTCTCTTACAGTGATCATTTAATATAACTTTTCAAACATATATTCCTGAAATATTTCTGAGCTGCATTACTTTATGGCTAAAACATAGCATTTTCCTCCTACCTCATGTTAAAAGCCAGCTCAGACCAAATACCTGTCGTGATTTACACAGATGTAGGATCACTTTAGGGTCTGAACATCAAATGGCTATGTCCAGCCTTCAGATGGTACCACTTGGTGTTGAGAAAGAGTTGATTATGGACATCTCTTGTTAGATCTTAGCAATGTGTGGAACGAGGATGAGGAAAAATGTCCCTAGTTTTCCTGATGTCCCATTCCATCGCAAACCACCCACCCACTGCTATGTCTAGAAAAGAACAGCCCTGGGCATTCAATCATTTCAGGTCCAAATGCACTGCCGGTGGTTGCTTCAAAGACTCCCTTGGTCAGCGTGCTCCATACACTCCTATGGCCCTGCCTGCAGGACTCTGCAGAAGTCCATGAAGCTTTCCAGGGCAGTGCAACTGAAAAAGTTCTCTCTGGTGGATTCAGGTCCCTGAAAACATCTTTTCCTACTCTCAGAAGCAGGTAAGTGTTATCAGATTCCTGCTAGCTCAGAAGGGAAGAGCTGGTCTCCACAACCAGGCAGGTTCCTCCCTCTTCCCAAGGCAGTCCTGCGTGAGCCTCTTCCCAGTGGCTCCTGTGCTAGTGAGGAACCCTGTGAAACATCAGAATTAACCTCTGGGTCAGGGCTTTTCTGACCGATGTGCACATTCTCTAATTTCTCCTTTCTCCAGACCTAAGGCTCCATTTCATTTATAATGAATGTCTGCTCATCTCCAAATCACCAATATTTAAGTAATACAATAAACACTGAAAAGTTACTGTATTTAGCACTATAACTGGGCCATATGTCCCCTCTCTGGCTCTCAATGTGCCTGTTGGATTTTCCTTTACTATCTCTTATCACTACACACATTTATGCCAGCACATAGCATAGAATGAATTAAAGCAAGCACATTTTCTGCCTCTTTCCACAGGCACTACCATTTGTATAGGATAATGGGGAAGGAAAGCTTGCTCCATATGCATTTCCAAACAGTGCTGCTGGATCCAGCCCCAACACTGTTTTGCAGAGCTGTCCCTCAGGTTCTCTGTGCAGGGAACTTCTCAGAGGTGAAGGAAGCTGTCGTGCTGCCCATACACTTCAAGCCTGCTCGAGATACCTGTCCTCACTCGGCATTAAAGCCACGTTACCAATATAGCCCCTCTGCACAGTTCAGATGAAGTGGCAGATGCATTTAATAGTGGGAATGTTAGTAGCAATACATATTTTGGGGGGGGGGGGTTGCCAAGGAAGGGCCAGCTCCTCTAAATGGATTAAACTTTAATCTACTAGGAAAACCCCCTGGGTTCTCAAACTCCTTGCAAAGAAGATTGAGCAGTACATTAAAAAAATCTTCCGACTAGCTTATCTTAAACTCTTTTCTGCTTATCCCCCAGGTTTAGTCTTGAAATTGAAATGCTCTTTCTTTCTCCTTTTATCGCAGAGTCACTCAGCAATTAGTCTGCTGAAGGTTTGGGAAAATTTAAATTCACACTAATGGGATACAGTCCTGACTGCTAGAAGATTAAGAGAAGGTGGAGAAAATTATGTTTCTAAATGGAGTTGGAAAACTCAGACCTACTTGGCAGAGCACTGGGCATATCCCCTTCTGGAGTGCAGCTGGCTGCATCAAAGTTTGGCTCCTCTTCTGATAAGGGCTGTTGTGAAGAAACGCATAAGTGAGGGGCTGCTTCTCCTGCCTCGTGGGAGCTGTGTTTTAGGTGAGGCTTTACTCCTGGCCCCTGCCTGTGCAACACAGCTGCTGCACTGCAGTGGTGCCTGCAACCCAGCTCCTGCTGCCACAGTTCTGGCCCTGACCCAGCTCCACCACCTCAGCTTCCCAGCTCACCCTTGGACACGTCTTGCCACTGTAGGCTTGCTAGATGACCACCAGACTGTGTGTGACCCTGATCACTGCCCCAGACCTGATCCTGCCCCTGGGGGGCTGCTCAGCATCCTGGCCCCATGTTGTTGAGGTCTTTGCCCCACTGTCATGGAGCAACACCAAGGTCCTCACAGTACGCTGACTCATTTTTGGCTTTCAGAGAAGGATTTAACTCCATTCATTAATACTCACTCCAGCTCAAAAGCCAGGTGAGGTTGAACTGGCTTTGTGTGGCCACATGATGAAGTTGTTTCTGCCTGGCTCATTATTGCCAATGAACAGTAGCAGATTTGTCAATATTTACCTTGCATCCCCAGTAATAGTCGGCTTCTTTAAGCTGAAGTCAATATAAACGATACTGATATGCGCTGACTCAAAAATCTGCCCACATTTTCTCAGTACTTCAGTTCAGTTAAAAGTCTTGTGTGTTTAGAATAAGAAATATCTTGTGTTAATATCTCTGTGTTAATACATCCCCATTATATAGATCAGAGACTGGGGGAAATTATTTTAGCATTTTCCTTCAATGCTGTTTATAGCTTTTGACAGCTTTCTGACACTGATAAAATGTGTTATAAAAAGCAGAGTCAGCAGACTGAAGATACTGACTGAATTACGCTTTTATTAAAAGTATTATTCAGCTGTCATGCAATGTCACATGTAAATATCCTCATGAGCTTCCAGTGAAGCAACATCGTGCATACAGATGGTTTCTGCTCCCATTGTTGCCTTCACAGTGTCTGTAAGGATACCATGCCAGTGGAGAGAGAAGGGAATGGGGGCCATGAAACCCAAGTCTACCTCTCCTGGTTTGTGGGTGACCTCAAGCAAAGACATAGGGTATGAAATTCCAGGTTGTCTGAGAGTAGTGTTACTTTCCAGACAGATATATCAAATCCTGAACAAATATTTAGAGCCACCATTTTCACTCCACTCTCAGACTGATCTTCTTTATAAAACTCAATAATGAACTCAGTTGCGATGTATTTAGTGGAGTTGGACATCTCCTGTTGCAGTGTGTACCCCAGGAAAATCAAAGATATCTCCTTGTGTGCTGGACTTACCACCAAAACTATGTCTCACGGTGGCACACCCCAGCTAGTTCAGGATCTGGCTATGTGCAAGCCTGGGACTCATGCTGCTTTCTGTAGTTATGCTGCTTCTTAGGTAGATTTTACAATCTGCAATTCAATTCTTTGTTCTAAAGCGACATTGCTCAGAATTCCAAAGCTAGATATCATAGAGTTGACCTGGAGTCCCTGCTATGATGTGGCACAGCAGGTCCTTCAGCCTGTCATGACACAACAGGGTGATGGACAACCAGAGTGACAGCAATAGAGCACCATGACTCACTGGGACTGAGAAATTTGTTTCCATTTGACTCTGCCATTGTTTTGCCAGCAGAGGTAATAGCAATAAGCTCTGAGGAGTGATCAAGAAGTGGTAACTAGTGGGTTTTGAAGATGGTTTCTGAGCAGAAGACATCAGATCTGTAGTGAGAAGGTCTTGCAGCTTGATGTGTGAGTGACAGTACTTGGTGGTCGTAGAAAGTCTACGGTCTCTAAGTTTTCCTCATTGTCTCCCAGTTCTTGATTTTTTAATGTCATTCCCCTCCATTTTTCTTCTTCATTTCTTTAAGGAGTGGAGTTAATTAAGCTGTTTTGACTCTAATGTATACACTATCTGGATGAGGACAGCACTGTGTCATTAAAACTTCCCAGAAGGCAGAAAGATGAGCCTGAGAATATGATCGCAGTGCTCCCTCAGGCTTCTGGATGGGAAAATAAAGTGAAAAGAATCAGAAAAACATATTTTTATTTAGCCATTTTCATGATTTTGGAGACTTTATTCTGTCTTCAACAGTGGCAAGAAGAAGGTGGCTATTCAGGGAGAGCACATGCGCCTGGACACTTTGCACTGCTCACTTATCCAGCACATGCAAGTACATTAAAGCTGTGAAAGAATACATTCTTGGCAATTCCTTTTAACATTTATAGTCCAGCTGTCCATGAAAAACAAAACACAAGGTAAATAAAGAAAAGCCATGTAGGAAGCCTTGTGAGAAAGGAAGAATTCTGGAGCTCTGGGGTTTTTTTTGTCCCCTCCCCAGAACCACCTCAGGGTACCTTCCTCTGGCTCAGTTTCATGGGTTGTTTCTGCTTTCTGGTCTGTTGTCCTCTCCTTCCCTCCTGATTTGCCTTGGGTGAGGAATCCATATGGCTTGCAGGCTGGGAGGCTACAAGAAATGCATAATGAACTGTGAGAAGGGAATTCACTGTCAGCAGACCACGATGCTGAACTACAGCCCCTGTAAAAGTTCATTGTACAGTGCTTGGAGGTGCTCTGGAGGGAAGCCCATAAACAGCACATGGAAGGTACCAGCATTTTCCCTGGCTTTGATAAATGATTATGTCTATGTGTACCTTCCAAAGGGTGACCAATGACTGTAACACCTTGTAATTGTAAGGTGGCAGTTGCTACAGAAATGGGTCACTGGAAGAGCCAAGCAATCAGGCAAGTAAAAGCCATAGTAATCATCCATGCGTACATCAGCTTCCTAAACATCCACACCTCCTCTAACTGCATGCATTTGTGTGTAGATAGATTGAACATGTAAATAGGTGGAGTATGTGTCATCAGCCAGTTTGAGATGTTCTTTTTTAGTTGGGTTTGGGGTTTTGTGTGTGTGTGTGTCTAAGTGTACATCCTGGTTAAAAATGAAAGAAATGACCACCTAGAGACAGAGGAAGCTTTGCTAAAAGATCTGCCTTCCTCTGGCCNGCTTTGATAGCAGTGAACACCTCACAGCAATGAGATGTCTGTGATTATAGTATCTTGGTACATGCGAGAAGAGAATTAGGCATGTTATATGTGATATTTTCTCTTAACACTGAAATTGGCTGAAGACGCAGAGCCACATATGGATTTGCTTCATAAACCCTAAGGATAAAGGACAGAAGGGGTGCAAAAGAAACTATGGATGTTTTCCTAGGCTGTTTTAAGCCGACAGCAGTAGATGATACATTAAGTGGAAAGCACCAGAGATATCACTCTATACTGTCATCACAACAGAGAAACCTAGACTTCAGTGTTCAGAGCAAACAGTCACAAATATTAGTTCTTCACCCAGGTAAGCAGGTATTGGCTGCAGGCTGAACAACAGGTTTCTTTACATGCCTCTTTTCCTTCACAGCAAATAAAAATATTGTTCATGAAGCTCCTGTGAAGACCTTGATTAAATGATTCCTTATCACGGCTGTGTTAGGAGTTGAATTGCAGGAGATGCTGCCTTATGTCTTTTGAACTCACACACTCCTTTACATCCTCAGACTACAGCACCTTGACATGTGTGTATGTGTAGGGAACTGTTGTGCACTGGCTTCTCCTGGTTGTGTGGAA
Source organism: Piaya cayana (assembly GCA_013389865.1). Lineage (NCBI taxonomy): Eukaryota > Metazoa > Chordata > Aves > Cuculiformes > Coccyzidae > Piaya > Piaya cayana. The sequence goes on along the minus strand of WAAB01018673.1, from coordinate 219,617 downwards.
GGGAGTACACACAGATCCTTTCAGTGGAAGAAGGAAGGACAGGCAACTGGTTTTCTTCTGAGACCTCTGTAATAGTGCTGAGGATATTAACATTTGTTGTGCTTTGTATGCTCCCAGTGCTTTACAGAACAGATTAAAAGTTTGCCCTTGGTTGTGGTCCCTCATGGCAATGCAAAGTAAATGGCATTAAGTTTAACATGTCACTGCCTCAAGCTAGGAGTCCCACCTACCCACCCAGAACAGGTTTTTAAGCCAGGGCTATGACCAATGTTCTGGCTTGAATTGTGGGGTCCTGCCCATGGAAAACTGACCAAGATCTTCCAGCTGCCAGCTTTTGACCCTAAGGATGAGGGAAATAACTGTGAGTTGGAGTCACCAAGTGTGCTCATGACTGTGTGAGGGAGAAATGGGGCAGCTCTGTCCCTTTGCTGAACCCCAGGAGTTCTGGAAAGAACTTTACATTATTTACCTTCCAGCCACTACCAGTTAGCACCAAGAGGCAGCCCCCCTGCAGTGTGGTACATCAATGTGCCTGCAGTGATGTTCCTCCAAAACTGCAAAGGAAAGCCACCTTAGGAATGCGCAATAGTCTCTGCTGCCACGAAGGGAGCAGAATCTGTGCTGAAACCAAGTCTGGCTATTAATCAGATTCACAATGGAAACTCAGACTGTTTATTGAATGAAATAACGGAAGTGAAAAATGTGTAATGCAAAAATACAGTTTCAGGAAATTAGGAAGATTTCTAACAGCTTTTCACCCAGTCTGCATTTCTTTGTTGATCTGGAGAGCTGCTGCTACAGGGAGGACTGAAACTGGAGCTCTCAAAGCACTGACCAAGCACATCTTGAGCTGAAAGACTGAGCTGGGAGATGCAAGACTGGAGTGGGTGTGTAAACATCTATATGTGGTCCCATTAGAGGTACTACTCTAAGAGGTGCAAGTTTTCCTTTAAGTTACTATTGAGGTAACTGTTGTACATTGCTTGCAGTCGGCCAGCAGTGTTGCTTTATTGCAGCTTATGGGCACACAGCCTCCCCATTTACATGGACAAATATACACACCCTCATGCTTGCACTTAGCACAGGCACCAATGTGTAGTTCAGGCACAAAATATTCAGGCTTTTGCAAATGACACAACTACCAAAATTTTCTCTATGAAGGGAGAAGCCAAAACTCACAGAGCCTGGGGATGGGAGGTGCCTGACTACAGAACCACATCTGTGTCTCCTTGCTGCTGTTGGGCAGGTAAGTGGCTGCCTCAGTTTTCAAGATCTTTTGGTGCAAAGTTAGGCTCACTGAGCCATCACATAAACTCTGCTGCTTTAAAACGAACAGATACGTGTTAAGAAAGGAACTGAGGAGGCCTGCTTTATCTGTTTTGTTGTGGCTGAAATCAGAAGTACAACCTGTCCACTTTGGGGGAATTTCAAGGTAGGATTTTGCAGGGAGTTTCAAAGCAAGCTTTGTAAGATCAGGTAGGAACTATGTTAAGAGATGTAGCATAGCTGGCTGCACAACACTGGAGGGAAAACTAACACACACAAATTATATTTGATCTATGCAGCTTGTCTTTCTAACTGAGATTGTGATGGAACTGTCTATGGGCTAAGTAATGGCAGCAAGGAGTAGACAGTGTTACCAGTAAAAGATTAATGAGATGAATGAATCTTTAACCTCAGCCTTTATAGTGTAATTTACTTCTCTTATTTTAATTCTAAATGGGCTAGCTCAGTAAAATGCCTTATCAGTGAAAACAGCGATATGCTTAGCAGCTTGAAACAAAGACTGTCTCTCTTCAAGAGGCTAGACACTACACTATCGGGGAACTATAGGGCTTGACGTTTTGTTTGCAAAACAGGGAAGGAAAAAAAATGTCTACTGAGGGAATTTAAAGGCTAGAGTTTTATGGCTTGTGTTATGCAAGTGAGTAAGGTTTTGCAATAGTCTTTTTCTGCTTTTAAAATCCATAAATAAATTGCAGCAGTTTTAGTTAACTGGGCCACTTCTTTTTTTTTTCTCTTTTGTAATATTTTAATTGGGCTCCTATCCATTTCTTCCAGCTCTGGTTCTGCTTTTTGGTCTACTTCTAGCAAATTCTTCTGTTTTGCTTTACTAATAATAAGGCGGACCTGGTAGTTCCTAGTCATGTCACAAGAGTATGCTGAAAGTTAACTATGATTTGAAAAGCAATCCTAGATCCTCTGGTTATTAATTACCATGTAGTAACTGTACAGCACTGCAGCCTTAAAAATAGTTTAGTAATGAGTTACTAAAGACATGACCTCATTTTATTCCCAGTATCATTTTTTTAGAATGCAAAAATATTCCATTTAGTCCATTTTCTGAAATAGAGTACTTGTGACTGACCAGTTAGCAGCAGTTAGTTGATATGGATATAGTTTAGCTAAAGCTTTATCAGTGGTATACTTAAAACAGCAATAAGGGTTTTTGCTGCAGATGGTAAAGCATGTGACAAAGAAAGGATTGTGCTCCCCAGTCAATAGATCTATGTCATAACTTGAAACGGCTTGGAGGCTTGAGAAGACTTTATCATATCATTCCTGGAGCTATAATTGAGCAAATGCTATCAAAGGAAGCTGTGGTACAGAAGTTAAGCAAGTAATGAGAAGTTAGAAATATTTCTTCTGCTCACAAGAGAAAGGAAAGAGTGGGGGTGGGAAAGAGTGGGGAGAAAAGAGAAATATAAAGTATTCCTAGATATACATGAGTTTTAGGAACTTTGCAAAGGGGAAAAATAGTGACATTAACATCAAACAAGTAGTTGCATTACATCATTGTCTTTCATGCAGTGAAGTTTACAGCATTTGTGCTACTGTGTGTACATCTATGTTGAATTTATTGCATCTCATGCAAAATAAGCCTTGTTATGAGTTCTGGGATCTTAATTAAAATAAGCACATAGGTATTCTTCCTTCACCAGCGAATGATGAAATAACTAGCAGACAAAACCTAAACCCTTTGGGTGCTCCAGCTCTCCCTCTAGTGCCTCTGCAGTGGATTTGAACCAGGACTGGATTTTTTTTTTTTTTTTTAAATTTTCATTTTTATCTCTTCAACCCCCCGCCCTCCCCTCCAAGTCTATTTATCCCACATTTGCTAGCAGCTGTACAGAGTGGGTGTTAAACGCTGCTACAGATAGAAGGCGTGAATTCTCAGTTAACAGCCTTTTGCATGCACCAAGTCAGATTAGTTACAGGAAACGAGCTTCGTGCAGGTGGGCGTTGAGAAGCCTGGTCCTTTGATGGGAGGTTTAGTTCCTATAGGGATTTCAGGATCTGGTTTAGGACAAATAACTAGGTGACCACTGTACAATCCCTCAGGGAAGCTTCACTGTGGTGGACTACTCAGCTAAAGACTTCCAGGTTCTTTAGGAGGCATCTCCAACAGACCTGCCTTAAATGTATGGACACCAAAATTATTTGAATGCAGGGTAATCCTCTCCTAAAACACTGAACCAATTCAGAGTTTAGAATTCTTGTGCAAAAGTGACCTTGGACTTGGAGACACTCAGGCATTTAAAGAGGTAGAAAGGCTTCCACAGATATTTTCAGCAACATACCACACTTAGCTTGTAGGGAGGTGGGAGCCTATGGGAGTTTACAATCCTACAAGGCATGTGCTTATCTATCCCAGTGCATGCATAGGTATGATCTTGGACTGTAGACACTAAGAGGTGTGAGTGATTTATTTTCCACAAAAGGCTGTTAGTATGAAATACATGAAAAGAAAGCATAGACTCTGACTTACTAGTCGGCTCATACGCAGCCTTAAAGAGGTGTTTACACATTAAGTGTCTCTTTTTAAAAGCACAGTTAATTGGGCACAGGGAATTATGGTCTTAAGGATTTCTACTGCTGCATCAGGCAGGACATATTGCATAAAATTTCTGACTCATTACATGCCCGTCTTTGGCTGACAGGCTGACCCAGTAAGTGTTTTCAGGGCATGCCTGGTGCATCAGGCAATAACATAGCAGGAAGGAGCATGCTTGTCTGTTTTCCTTCCCATAACATCCCACCGATAACTACCTAGGATATGGCAGACATAGGCTCAAAGAGTAGCTACAGTTTTTCCTTACTGGTGATACTGATGGTTCTTTATGTATTTGTCTCCCCTACAGAAGGGGTTTTGAGTTTGCACTTTGCTAGAGAGTGCCCAAGACAGCAGTTTCACACACAGAATCACCAGGTTGGAAAAGACCCACTGGATCATCGAGTCCAACAATTCCCACCAAACACTAAACCATGCCCCTCAGCACCTCATCCATCCATCTTTTAAACACCTCCAGGGATAGTGAATCAACCACCTCCCTTGGGCAGCTTGTTCCAGTGCACAACAACCCTTTCCATGAAATATTTTTTCCAGCCTAAACATGTCCAGCCTAAACTTTCCCTGAAAGAGCTTGAGGACATTCCCTCTTGTCCTGTCCCCTGTCACTTGGGAGAA
>WAAB01018673.1:175601-214321 GCA_013389865.1 Piaya cayana | reverse complement strand
ATGAGGGCTGTCACGTGTGGAGGAAAAATCTACTCCTTTGTGTTTAGCTGTGTCACACTAAATATTTAATAATGTCCTTAGAGGAATATAGCTGAGTAACTAGGCTTTTCTCTAGCTAAAATTTAATGTCAGACTCTTCTGATCCCATGAACTTTTTTTTATCATGTGTCGTGGAACCATTTCCATTGCAGAATCTGAACTTCTTCCTATCCCATGGCTGAGTGCTTCCCCCTGAACTTTGGGCAGGTTTATGGGACATAAGAGCTTAATTCCCTGCCTAGAAGAGGGGGCTGATCTCAGGCTTAGGTTAACAAAATCCTTCAGGCACTGACATATAAAGGAGCCAAGCTGATGGTGCTCTTTTACTCTATTTTGAAATAAAACATTGAACATGTTCCTAAGGAAGGATTTCTCCCAGGAGATGACTCAAAGTTGTGAATGGACGGAGGACATTTTGTGCCAGGTGCTACAACCCTGGCAAAGCAAAGGATTTGGGCCATACATCTTTAGCATGTTCTAAGTGCTGAGGTTACATGATCTGCCTGATTCAGATGCTTTGGGACTTGGCACTCTCTGTAGACACAGGCCATTCAGCAAACTTCTAGTTGTACAGTCTTGTTTGTGTTTGCCATTAGATTGGCGTAACAGCTACCCTGAACTATACTATCTTCATCCAATTCAGCTCTGTGTACATAGGAAGGTATCTATTTGGAAGTAATTGTATTCATAACTATGGCAGGAAACCTAAAGGGCAGCAAAGTTCTTTGCAAAATAATTAGTTGTCTTAAATCTGATTCCTCATTGACCTTGGCAATATTACTTCTTTGAAACCTTGGCCCTTATTCACTTCTGACTGCCTTGCCTGTTACGTGCAACATATTCTAGGGGGAATATATTTTAAAATTGGGCTCTGTGTGCTCAGCAGGAGATCGGGCCTATCTCTATCACAGAGCACCAGGAAGGCTCAAGTGTTGTGAGTGTGAAATGCAACGTGACGCAGCCATAATGCAAGCTGTTTCTGCATTTGCCATTCTATTTTGTATTCCCATACAATAAATGTCCCTCACAGTGGACAAGCCTGGTCCCACCCAGGACAAAGTATTATTAAGCCCTGTATTTAGGTAGGTAGTCTCAAGTTCAAATAGAGGCTTGCCTTCCATACATGTACGTGGTTGGTCTTATTTTTACTAATGACTGAAGGAATCAAGGCCACAGGCACGAAGATCAGTAGCTCAGTACACGCCTAGTCCCATTGTCCTCTGCTTTTGTCCTTTTTTTTCACAAAAAAAAAGACCTTCAGGAAAGATTCAGTCTTTTTTCTCAGTTCATGTGTTTATATTCCATGGTCATAATTGGAGCCCACAGGCAATATTCATGCTACTCTTAACAGGCATCGGTTTGAGTAGCAGACACTCATTACAATGATTCCATCTCTTCACTGGTCAAGGTTATATGTAAGAAGGGAATAAGGCATTGTGTTTGGAGATGGTGTGTTCTGAGTGTCTTCCCATGTGGAATCCTTCTGGACAAGACCACTGGGGACCTGGTTGGGCTCCAATCCCACAGGGAGATCCATCACCACTTTGAGGGGGCCACAGCTGCTAGGAAAATCAAACTGCAGAGCACCTAAGGGAACTGGGACAGGAGGTTTTCTAAGCTTAGTCACCTAGTTCAGCAAAATTGGTGCAAGGCTATGTACATTAAGACTACACCTGCACTGAACAGTGCATTCCTTAGCCAGGTGAGTGGTGAGCAAGCCCAGCAATGCTCAGGGCAGCACCACGGTCTCTTCTGGGCTGGTGGGAGTTCCAGGGGCAGAAGGTGCTCAGTCAGCTCTCTAGATAATACCCACGTCCTGATGGCTAGCTCTTGGGTTTTGAGATGTGCTGGTGAAATATCCCCGTCCCTAAAAGAAGCAGTGAGACAACTGACAGCTTCACTGCTCTGCAGGCTGGTTCCTAATAAGCGTTTCAGCACTGCTGGGTTTGCTGCTAAAGCAGGTGCAGAGTAAAGCAGGGCAAATTTTAATGCTGTTGATATTCTTCCACTGTGATTACAGATCATGTATCATGTATCAATTGCTCACTGGGAAAGCTTGGGACTTCAAATGAAGTACTGTGGGAAAAACACTATTCTTTTTTCCTTTAAAAAGAAAAAAGGCAGAGGTAGCTTCTCAAATATCTATTTGACTTTATTTTTGCAACAGTCATAAAAGATAACTGAGATATGTGGGATGAATCATATATTTGAACACATTAATTTCTGTACTATGGGATGAAACAAGGTATAAAAGCGCACAGATATATTCTGATCCACTTGCTATTTTTATGGCACTATTGTAACAGTCTCCTGCTGATCCTGGAACATAAACAAGGGTTCCTTTGCCTTAGCAAAAGCTCAAGCTCCTCAGGTGTTTCACAGATTGAAAAATACCTGGATTTGCTGCTGATGTTTGTCATCCAAAGCAAGGATACCCTGAGTTGGCACCTCCTGACTTGCTATTGTGCTCCGCTGGGGCATGTGATTGTGTACGCTGGCCGCTGGTGACAATCTGGCTATTCACACGGCCTCACGCTGCGGCCGCCTCGCCGCTCGTTCTGCACAAACATCGATCTTTTCGAACAAACAAATCCATCGAGGTCAAAACCAGGGAGTTGAAAAGGGTGGAGTAAAAGAGCTCTTTGGTAGCTTAATATTCCTGGCAGTCTTGTAAAGCAGCTTGCTGGGCAAACTGCATAATGAAAACTTGGTGATACTTTAATAGAAAGAGTTCAAATAGTGGCTAGGAGAGCTGTTGGTGGTTTTCTTTTCTATTCTTAAAGCCTCCTTACCGCAGCCAGAGTGCATTGGTTTGCCTGCTTTAAGTGCTAGCAGGTCTCGCAGGGGGGATCTCCAAGGTGAGATTAATTTAATTAATATGATTTCCATAACACTGCGGAAAATTGTGAGTGTGTGTGTGCTTTGCCATGACAACAGAAGGTGGAACCGCTAACCACACCAGCCGCACACCTGGATACTGGATACTGGATACTGGTGCCCGTGCTCACCCATCCCCACCTGCCTGGTGCCAGGATGTGGTGCAGGCAGCCGTGTGCCTGCTGGGGTGTGGAAGAGCAGCCCGGAGTGGGAAATACTGTGGAGAAGGGATTGACTGGGGTTAGGGCACCGTGGCTGGAATGTGGGGGCTGCGGTGGGACAAGCCTCCAGTGCCTGCTTTCTGACTCCTAACACCGGGCTAAAAGTGCTTTCAAGTCACATAGCACGAAGACCTGATACACAATCATAGAATCATAGAATGGAAGGGACCTTAAAGATCACCTAGTTCCAGCATCTCTGCCATGGGCAGGGACACCTTCCACCAGACCAGGCTGCTCAAAGCCCCAACCAATCTGGCCTTGAACACCTCCAGGGATGGGGCAGCCACAACTGCCCTGGGCAACCTGTGCCAGCGCCTCACCACCCTCACCGCGAATAATTCCCTCCTTATGTCTACTCTAAATCTCCCCGTCTCCAACTTATGGCCATGGCCCCTCATCCCATCACTCCACGCCCTCGTGAACAGTCCCTCCCCAGGTTTCCTGCAGCCCCTTCAGGTACTGGAAGGTCGCTTTAAGGTCTCCTCGAAGCCCTCTCGTCTGCAGGCTGCACAACCCCAACTCTCTCAGCCTCTCCTCGTACAGGACGTTCCAGCCCTCGGATCATCCTTGTAGCCTCCTCTGGACGCGCTCCAACAGCTCCATGTCCTTCTTACGCTGAGGATTCCCGACTGGACACAGCACTCCGGGCCGGGGGGTGACGAAGCGGCAGCACCCGAGCCGCGGAGCCCCGGGGGCGGCTGCGGCGGGCGGGTCGGGGCGCGGTGACGCGCGGCCGCTCCGCCCCCGGGCTCGGGCGGTGCCTGCGCTGCCAGCGGCACCGGCGGGAGGCGGCGGCCGGCGCCATGGAGCCCCCGCGGGACACAGGTAGGGCGGGAGGGGCTCGGGCACCGGGGCCGGGACGGGGGCTCCGCTCGCAGCCTGCCCGGCGCGGCGGCATCTCCTCCCACGGTGACTCCCGCATCCCCCCCGTTACCTCAGTGGCTCCCGCATTCCCCCGATCCCACGTTGGCTCCCGCATCCCCTCGATCCCCCGGTGCCTCCCGCATCCCCCCATTCCCTCGGTGGCTTCCGCATCTCCCCGATCCCCCTGTGGCTCCCGCATCCCACGGTGCCTCCCGCATCATCTCGATCCCACGGTGCCTCCCGCATCCCCCCCGTTACCTCAGTGGCTCCCGCATCCCCCCAGATCCCACAGTGGCTCCTGCATCACGCTGGTGCCTCCCGCATCATCTCGATCCCACGGTGCCTCCCGCATCCCTCCGACCCCCCGGGGGCTCCCACGCCGGGAGGGTCCAGACCCGTGGGAAGGCTGCGCCTCGGGAAATGCGGTCCCGGGAGCGGGCGGTAATTCCTGCCCTTCCCACTGGAATTAGCGGGGAGAAGAAACTTCCCGGTTTCGCCCAGGAGTGAGAGCAGAGCGCTTGCATTTCACAGGTGTGTGAGTCGCCATTCACTGCCGCTGGTCGCAGGATTTATTCCCTCTGAACCCCCCGCATCCCAGCTCCGTGCCCAGCCTGGCAGGGACTGCAAAGGGCTGCACTTGCCCTGGGAAGGAGCGGGGTCCTTGCTGCCGCAGTTGCAACACTCCAAAAAGCTTCGTGATTTATTTAAAGAAAAAAAAAAACACAAAGAAAACCACCTTGGCAGTGCTGGCCAAGAGAGGCGGTAGTGCCCTGATGTGGGCCAGCAGGATCTTAGAATCATGGAGTGGTTTGGGTTGGAAGGGACGTTAAAGATAACTCATTTCCAACCCCCCTGCCCTGGGCAGGGACACCTCCCACTGGATTAGGCTGCTCAAAGCCCCATCCAACCTGACCCAGCCCTCCCTCCAGAGATGGGGCAGCCACAGCTTCCCTGGGCAAACTTCTTGTGCTTTAAAAGCTTCTCCCACTAAGGTATATTGCATACATCAAACTGATCCATGCATCCATCCAAGTCTTTTACGTGACACTGTCCTGAACTACTCACCAACTGTTTTCCACCAAATGAAGGCAGGACTTTGTCAATAAGCTACTTTGTTTGTGTAAGTTGGTAGGGCTGCTTGGCACGGCTCAGTGTCTGTGCCCTTGGATGGATTTTGTTCAGCTTTTTCCTGTTGGGTGTGTTTGGGACAGTTGGAAATGTTCACTTGTGGCAGCAGCAGTGTTGGAGGCGCATGTGGCACTGGGAGTGTAATTCCTGACTCTGCCAGGTGAGCTGATTCAGGCACCAACCTTGGTCTCTCCATGCATTTGTTTGTTTCAAGGCTGCTGTCATGTACTTATACAATTAGCAAGTTGTATGGATAAATGAAAAAAAGGAAAGGAAAACAGACCTCCAAATCCTGTTCTTGGGGACTGACAAACAGAACTGTTCATGCAGGAAACAGCATAACTGTCTGTTTGATCAGGATTTTAATTCCAGTTGCCAGAGCAGTAACATAGACTTCAGTATTTATCCTGAAGTTCTTTCAAGCTTAGTTTCTTTGCATTCAATCCTTTAATCCTATTAAAAAGGCAAACACCTTAATTACAACTACAGGGTCTTGGACAACTTCTAATAGAAATGGAGAGTAAATACTGGGATCTCTTCAAAGGCTTTGTCACAATTCTGAGACCTCTTTTTGCTATTGAACTGGTTTTGTTTTGTTTTGTTTTTATGAATATGGCTTTGTATAAAGAAGGTACCACATCCCAGGCTGTGTATCAGAATAGCATATCTAGCTTGACATAGTGATTGTTATGGAGCAAATGAAGTACACCTTCCTCCTCTGCCTTCTTTTTGGAGACGGTTTTGCTATTTTCCTTTTCAGGTGAGGTGAAGACCTACAGACACAGGGGAGGAAAATCTAGAATAAGCAACACACTTGAGCATGTTGTGTTAGTGTTTTGCAATACCCTACTAGTTACACCTCAGAGACCTGTCTCCCTGGCAGACTGCAGTGCTTGCACTGGAAATTGTGCATGACGACACGGTATTACTCACCGAAGCCACGTACTTGGCTAAAATCCAGGCTGGCCAGGTCCTGTCTCTTGGGCTTAAACATCCTGGATTGCCACCTCTAACCAGAAATTAATTTGTTTAAAAGTGTGAGTCAGAGGATGTACTTTCTCTGAGCTAGTGAGAGCTAGGAGGTGGGGAGAAAATCTAGATCATAGTTAAGACTGCGGCCAAACTAGACAAGGCTAATCCTCCAGGTATAAAATGTGTTTAAGACTTCCCTCTCTCTTGAGCAGTCAGGTGTGGCAGCAGTCCTTGAATAGTTGTTACTAGCCTACCGGCAGCAGCATGAGAACTGTTGAGCTGTTTTTCACTTAAAGGATCTGTTCTCCACAAAGGGGTGTTTAGCCTGGCCGTCTGCCTCTTCATGGTGCTCAGTGCACTTCAGCTGCTCTGGAAGACTTGAGGTGCAAGTGCTTGGGTTCTCTTGCTCTGTAATCACAGGTATGAAACCAGTACTGTTGGCTCAAGCCAAATGGATGTAATACTCTCCTGACATGAGAAGTCCCTCATCTCTTCCTCACAAGGGAAGGAGGAGGAGCAGGTGCTATTCTCTCTGGTGACCAATGACAGGACCTAAGGGAATGATAGGAAGACATGCCAGAGGTGGTTTAGGTTGGATATTAGGAAACAGCTCTTTACTCAGATGATGATGGAGCGCTGGAAGAGGCTGCCCTCATGGCGCCAAGCCTAACGTTGTTTGGACAATGCACTGAGACACATGGTCTGAATTTTGAGGTTGACCTATGCAGGGTTAGGAGTTGGACTTGATGATCCTTGTGAGTCCCTTCCAACTTGGGTCATTCTGTGATTCCCTTGTTCTGTTGCTTTGCGTTTTGTTGCCATGAACAAAAATCCATTCTTTCACTGTGTGGACTAAGTTGCTGAATGGACTAATAACTGCAGTTGTGTTTTCACAAAGATACTGGCTTTTTTTTTTCCCCCTCACAAAAAAATTGTGTATCTGGTTTTGCTTGCAAAAATAGTCTTTCTGTGGGGGTCACCACTGTTACTGTTAGTGCTGGTACACTAAAAAAATAAGGACGAAGCGGCCCCAACAGTGCAGAAGCAATGTGCTGATGTGCTTATAGGAGGAGACCGTGCTGCTGAGTAGTTTCCTGGACACGTGCAGCATGACACAGTGATCTAGTAATACTGCATCTCCGATGCTGTGTTTAGGGGGTTCCTCTTATGTTTCAGCAGCTCTTCACTTACTTAACATGGTGTCTTTCAAAATCTTCTGGCTTTGTGGGACTTGGGAGTCCCAAAACACTATACAAGATTTCTTCAGAGACTGTATAAGCCTTTCTTTTCCTAGAACCTTGATGTGCATTTCTGGGCTGATAGAATGCATTTTATTGTTCCTGTTGCTGGCAGAAGGACAAAATTTCCCCCATTGCCCTAGTGGACAAAGCTGCACCTTTTTTTACTGCTTTATTTGTTTTCTTTATCACTAGGTACTTGCAGTACTGTGGGTAAGCATTTTTTTTAACCTGCAGTTGTGAAATCAAACACTTGTAAGTAAATAGGAGTGGACAGCTGTTGTTGGAACTGCAAAGAAAGAATTATTTCACTGAACTGAGTGTTTGTAGCAGTGACATGAAGATGGACGACAAAAATAGCAGAACAGTTACAACAGCAGGTCCCTTTGCACAGCAGCAAGTTTTCTTCTCTGTTGCATGGAAGAGTCACTGTTCTGACTCAGGCTGAGGTTCTCAGTTTGACAGGGTGGTGTTAAGTGAGCAATTTAGTGGCATTGCTATCCTTCTCCCTCCCCCAGTGCATGAATGAGGTACTGAAATGCGGGGATAAATGCACTGTGTTGGAGGACGCTGGAGCAGCTGATGCACAAGCAGCTGCTTGTGCACCAGCAGGAGATGAAGCAGTGTCAGCTGTTCCTGCCCTCTCCAGCACTTGGGAATTGAAGGGTAACTTGAATCCTTGATTTGGGCTTGCACCCACTTCAGGAGGAGGTGGAGGAGAGAGCCCGTCCAGCTTTCCAACAGTGGAAGGAGTCGGTTGCTGGTGGTGTGTACACATCCTCTGTTTCTCTTCCTTATAACCAGTGCTGTCACACACAGTCAAGAAAATCCTTCACCCAGCCAGATTAAAGCCTGTTCTCAGACCTTTTGGGCCAGGGAAAGCATAGTTAAGGATCTGCTTCCTTTGATCCTCTGATGAGGCCAAGCTGTAACTGCTCTGGTCTTTTAAAATCCCAACAATGTAAAATAGATACAAGCCCTGTTTGTTCCAGTTTCCTACACTTTGCAGCCCTGTGAAACACCTGTGGGTTCCCTTTTCTCCCACTGCAAACACCAATCTAAGCAACAGGAGACCTTGGAGACCTGGTCTGACTTTGCTGGCTTAAAACAAAGCGCTGTGCCTTGGCTCCTTGGCCTGTGCTGGCACAGGCTGGGCAAGTGCCTTGCTCTGCTTGATCTGGGTGCTTTGTGGGTGAAGTGGGAACAGCTGATATTTATGGCTGAGCTTGGCTGCCGTATGTTCACACCTCTCCTAATGCTGGCTTGGGCACAAGTGCTATTGAGCTGCTTTCAGCTGTGCTTGGAGACTTCTGAGCACGGCCCCTTCCATCTGCAGGGGCTGGCAATAACCATGTTCTCCACTAGGCTGACTCCAGAATTTTATTTGTATTTATTTTCTTGCTCCTTTCTATCTTGTACATGCATTTTTTAAAATCTTTTCTTCTACAGCTGCTCAATACAGTTGCCCTTGACTGACAGCCTCTGCTTTGTGAGCCAGATCTCAGCACAGTCCCAGGAGAAGCTGGGTGGTGAACGAAATGGGTGTTGGGGCTTCTGATGTTTGTACTGACCCTGCTGGGTAAGGGCAGACCAAAGCTGCTTTGGCTACCCTGAGTGTTGTAAAGGCTGGGGTGCTGGGTAGGCTTTGTCCTTTTCCATCACGACAGTTTATTCCTTTAACGGGAAAGGGTCTGGACAGCTGTCATGGGGAGGGAGTCCCTCAGGTGGTACAGAGAAGTCCTGCATGTAGTCAAGGGACTAGATTTGCCACACAGAATCAATGAGTTGGTTGTGGATTGCTGATTCCTGAAGCTACTGGACATTACTGCAGGTAAGGGAGGACATCAGCTGTATCTCTTCAATAAGTGATGTTTCCATGGCAGCAGATACAGTGCAGTGAGTCTTTTTTAAAGCAAGTGCTATCTTGACCAGCTTTCAAAAGAAAAAAATCCCCAACAACTCCATTCTTAGTTTAAGAGGAGAGAACAAATGTGTCGGTTGCAGAACTCAGGGCAGCAGACAGCTGATAGGTGTGGAGTTTTTAATGTTTTTGAGAGAAGCTCATCTCCAAGTAGGGTAATGGTGACCCCCACTGTGGTCTCCAGTGCATTCTTTGTACTACAGGCAGTCTTGATTTGAGATCTGCTGTATGGAGGAAAGGAGGTGTTTACCCTTGTCCTTTTAATATCCTGCAGTGAGTAAGCAGAAAAATGTCAAACAAAGGGTGACTGAAAGGGAAAGCGAGCATTAAGTGAGATTAACCACTAAATTGAAATGCCCTCGTTCAGCCAAAACTGTCACTTTGTGTCAGCTTCAATTAAAAACTCCAGAGGGACAGCTTTCTCTCCTGTTAAAGGTAGCAGGCATCTTCAAAGTCCCTCATCTGTTGGTGTTTTATTAGCCAGAGAGATTGCGAGCTTTTGCTCAAGAATCTCGTACTGCAGGGTACACTTTCAACTACAAGCCTTCTCTTTTCAAAAAGACTGTGGTAACAGACCAGCTACCCATAACTTTCTAATCTGGATCTCTCCTGAAGGTTCAGTGTCATTCCTGCCTTTTCCTCTTCATTTTCTTCCTCCTCTGCCCCCGTTAAGGGAGCTGAAAGAACATGTAGCTGTGTGCTGGCTTTGGCAGTTTGGCAGAATGACACCGCGCTCTAGGGTCATCAATCTTGAACATGGTTGCCCTGCTATAAAAACACTTAGCTCTGACAGAGCTGTAGACAACTAAATAGATTTTTCTGCTATTGCAGCTACAAATAGTGGCAATCGTTTGCATGAGTCTGCAGCCAGTTGCCCTTTGTAGAAGGGACAGTGCAGCGGAGAGTGTGCAGGCTGCCGGCAAATGCTGGTGTGAGAAAAAGCACTTATTGTGGTATAACTTGCTCCTGAACAGAAAGGGGTGAACTCATGCTATCTAGTGAGAAACCAGCACTAGTATTGTGGTGTGAATGCAATCACCAAAAGATGCAGCTTTCCTTTTTCCCAAGCTGACTTGACTATTGCAGAGTGTGAGAGCAGAGCAGTAAAGGTCCTGGGATGCTCACTGACAGTGGAGTGTGTCAGCAAATGTATACACTGCCTTGGCCGAGCCTGGGATGCTTCCTTAATTCCTGCAGAACTAAGGGCTGTAGGAAGATACTGTGTCACATATGGTTCAGTGTGACTGACTTCTGAACTGTGCCTCCCCTGCTTGTAGCCTATCAGCAGCACAACAGCTGCGCGCTATGCTTGAAAACTTCATAGGCAAAGAGGAAGAATGCTTTGTATGTCTGCATGTGCATATATATAAGCCAATAATTTGTTGTTGCTATAACTGAAATTTTGATGATCTCATTAAAGTATGATTGTTAGTTTAGGTAATCTATTACAGAAAAAGTAATTACTGACTTTCATCATTGCAGATGAAGTCAGTAATAATAAAGGTACTGTTGTGTGCACTTAGTTTCTACGTGTTTTACTGGTGTTACGTTCATCTTTCCAGTGGCTTCTGATGCTGGTAGTGTGATTTTGGAGGTGGCAGAGCCATTAAAGCAAGTTCTCAGTATCGTGAATCCTTTACTGGGAGGAATATAACATTGATGGCAGCTTCTTCCTCTAGGATCCTTTGGAATAGTCCTGTTACATTTGCTAACTTGCTTTTTACACATTTGCTTTTTCCACATTTGCTTTTTCTTTCATTGCTCTGCAAGCTCGACATTACATCCAAATATATAAAGTGTCCTTTATGTATGTTAGATATTATTTCTTTGTTCGCTTTGTTACCTCTAAAATAGTTTTCTCCAGCTTCACATCTCCATTAGTGATTGACTTTCTCAAAGCTGCTGGGCCTCAAGTGTTAACCCTGTCCCTTATTACCGAACATACTAAGTGTTGGTACTGTTAATAGCCACAGCGATATGGTATCGTGGAGTAAGAGAGAGGCTGGTGAGCAGCTGCAGGTTGCTGGAGGTGATGGGAGAGGCTAGTAGAGGCAAAATGGGAGGTTTTTTTCCTGGTTTGCTTTCTCTTTTCTAGCAGCTAGAGGGGAGTGGGGTTTCATGCGAGCCCCCTAAGCCTGGCACACAGGTGAAAAGATGTGCCAAGGGATGTGTTCTGGAGATGGTGTTTTCAGTCAGATGTTTCCCCCAAGCTTCAGTAGGGTCAGAGCCCATGCCTGGCATTGATCTCTGTTCATGAGAAAAAAACCAAAAACTTTGATAAATAAGCTTTGTAAGTAATGCTTCTTAGCTTCCTTTTATCATGGTGAAACTGCAAGTTTCAACTCTGAGTGCTGGGGATGCTACTCATGTCTGTTTTGCTTTGTTTACTTTTTCCTTGATTACTTCAATAAACTACTAGCAGGATTCTTAAGATGAGCAAAAATCAATCCTACTCATCCCTCTCTCACTGACTGTTCTCTGCTTAAATATGCATTTCATTGTGGAATTATAAAGTCTTGATTAACTTGATCAGAATAGCAGAATTTAAAAGAAGCTCCTTGATGCTTCTTGAGTCATTGCTGCCTGATGTTCATTGTAGTGCCCTACAGCAGCTCAGTCCCCGGTAATACTCATATAATAGTGGACATCAGCAGCTGCTGGCAGCAAAGCCTGCCTTTGAAGAAGGGTTTTTTTCTGAAACCTGCATCTTCTGGTCCACTGTAGCCTATGCAGAGTAGTCTAGCGTTCTGATATGTCCCCCTGCTTTTCCTTGTACAGGCTCCCAGGAGTGGAGCTACACAAGGACTTCCCTGTAAATAATCTTTAAGGAAGCTGTCCTGTAAGCCGGAACTAGTACTTCCAAGCCAAAAGAAGAGTTGGGGTGTGAAGTGGGTACAGCTCACACTGGCTGAAGTGCATCTTGCTGTCTTGTCACTTTTATGCCTAAACATAGACGTGTTTCAGGCTGCATGAGTGGATCACGTGCTGCTGCATGCTGTTTCCATAGCACCACTCAGATCTGTGCTTGGCAGTCCCTGAAGTGGTTTGCTGAGCAGCTGACGTGTGTTCAGGGACGAGGAACATGAGGAGCAGTACCAGCCTAGTGCACAGGGCAGGGAAGGAGCCTTATTTAAGTATTGACTTTGTGTTGCCAGATGTCACTGTCTTGGCAGAAGGAAAACAGGCCATTTTACTGAGATGTGCTGTGCTTGGAGCCATGAGCTCCTGAAAGCACCATTCATACTGTGTGTTTCATCTCCTTGATGAACCACGTGCAGCGCTGTGCTCCAAAACTTTTTTGTTAGACAGGATTTGAGTAAAAGGATAGACTGGCAGTGAGTTCTAGTCTTTCTCTTCTCCTAGGACAGCTCTGGTGTCTCCCTGGCAGTTATTTGTTTTACCTTCTTGTCCTCTGGTGGGGGTCTCTCCTCTGACTTGTGACAGCCCTTTGTGCCTGGTTCCTAGGCAGGCTCTTCAGCTGCCGGACAGCTATAGTTCCCTGAGTAGGTAGTACATGGGCCCTGGATCAAGGCATGCATCCTGAATCCACCCACTGTATCTGAAGCATTGCCATGTGGTCCATCACTGTCTCCAGAGTCACTTGGAGGAGC
The DNA here is from genome assembly GCA_013389865.1 of Piaya cayana. Taxonomy (NCBI): domain Eukaryota; kingdom Metazoa; phylum Chordata; class Aves; order Cuculiformes; family Coccyzidae; genus Piaya; species Piaya cayana. The sequence goes on along the minus strand of WAAB01018673.1, from coordinate 201,450 downwards.
AGAAGTTATTGCAGAGGATCCCAGAGAGACAGCTGCCTGGACATCTGAAGAAGGCCAGGTGGTGTGTCTAAAATGGCAAGTTGAGGTGCTGCTGCTGCCTGTCAAGCAGTTCCTCTTACTTGGTCTTCTTACTGAGCAAGACTGATCATTGCAAGGATCCAACTCCCTACTTCCCCCAGGTCCTGGGTCATATTTAGGCCCCTACATGCCATCTTCCCTACCAGCTTCTGCTCCAGGGTGCATGGGAACCTCAGTCCCAAGCTTGGGCTGGGGACTTGCACTCTAAACCAGAGTTAAGGATGTGTATATGGGATTCTGTGCTCCACAGAAGTTGTCCTTTAATTTATGTAGCTTAACTGCTAAAACCTTTACTGTGTCTTCTAACTGGCTACTACTGTCATATGATTTAAGTGCAATAATTTGGAAGGAAGGTAAGACTGTACTGTTGTTCTTTTGTAATAGATCAACCCTTAACTGCAGAAAAGATGTGTTCTGGACACCCACTTTAAACCTTTTTGTCTGAAGACTCTGAGGAAGGAATAAACAGTTGCTGTTACCATTTAAGTAACTGGTTTTTATGAATCAGTCTTAAATACCTGCCTTTTCTGAATTACCTTTGCAGTTCTTAACACACTTATAACAAATGTGAAGGTAAGAGAGACCTGTCTGTTTCTTGAACTCGTACTTGAGCTTTGTATACTGATCTTAATGCTCTGCCAGGACTGCAGATCAGTATAAATAATGGTGCTTTCTAGGTTCACTGCCTTGCTAGAAAGCATGCTAGCGCTTCACTTAGTTCAGCAGAATGAATGTGGGCACTAAAAACTTTTTTTGAAAAGAAAAATGCAGTGACGGAATGTCTCTCTTTGAATAAAACATTGGTTTCCAGATGTGAACAAGTCCCATTTTAGTCCATGGGAAAGGCATTTGGTGCTTTGGAAGCATGGCTGGGATGGCAGGTAAACTTTTCGCCTAACACACCTCTCTGGGTGTGCTGCTTAAAACACCAGCTTCTGAGCAGCAAGTTGGTTGCACTATTAAGTTTATAGTTTGTTCCTCCAAATGAGACACTCTCTGAATCTTCAATGGGGAAACTTATGCCACTCTTGTAGAGTATTTGAAGTGTCCTGCTTTGAAGTCTTCCTGTGTGGACTGGAGATGTACACAAGTGCTATGTTTGACAAGAGCAGCGGTAAGCAGAGAGAATGATTTTCTGCATTTTTCCAGTCAGTGGCAGGTGAAAGTTGGTGGAATTAATGCTCTGAAGCAGAATGGTTTTGATTGTCTTGTCACTGAGGTATGCTTGTCACTGAGGAAATTTTTTTGGTGTGAAAGGTTTTTGGAGATTGTACAAGAAATAACTCAAGTGTCAGCAGAATCTGCAGGCCAACCTCTTGAATGCTTCCTGCAGTGCCAAGGGAGTATTTTTGGAGTGAGCACTAAAAGGCGAGAACTTTAGTGGAATAAATTTACTGTCATTTTTACTGGTACATGAAGTCTTTAATATGCTTCTGTTTCTTGTTTACAATTCAAAAGCAAACTTCACCTTGGTGAATCACAGTAACAGAATTCCCCCATCCCTGGTGAAAAGTACTTTTCTGTTCAAGATGCATCTTTTGTGAAAGTGAAAATATGAACTGGGAAGTATATATCAGATGTCAGAGGAAGGTCAGAGGAAGACCTCTGTGTGTTATCAAGAAGAGTTGTGATAATTTTTAAAGTTCTTGAAGGGGGAAGGGGGAACTAATAAGTAAAACCTGAAGTAAAATAACCAAACTTCTGTAGTATCCCTTTTCCAAGACTTTGATGCTAAATCCACCCAGAATTTATTCTGGGGAGAAGGTTTTTGGTAATAAAATGGCCTTTTGGATACTGCTGAGCCTGTGAGCAATGTCACTAGAGAGGTCTTGTTTCCCCTTCCTGCAGGGTGGTGGCAGCAGCATTTCTGAGAGGTGTGATGGCTCCTTAATTACACCGTTACCACAGCTCCCTAGCTGAAGTGCACACTTGGGGATTGACAACTCCAAACGAGCAGTAAGCAAGCCAGTGCTTGGACTCTCTCTGTTTCAATATCCTGATCCAGTTTTTAATCTTGCAATGCAGAATGAAAAACTGAGCTGCTTTGTTGATGGCTATTTAAGATCTGAATTATTCTGAGTAGTTTCTGTGCTGATGTCTGAGCTATGAAGNCCCTGTCACTTGGGAGAACAGGCCATCGCCCTCCTCTTTACAACCTCCCCTCAGGTAGTTGTAGAGAACAATGAGGTCTCCTCTCTCCTCCAGGCTAAACAACCCCAGCTCTCTCAGCCGCTCCTTGTAAGACTTGTTCTCTAGCCTTCACTAGCTTCGTCGCTTTTCTCTGGACTCTCTCCAGAGCCTCAGCATCCTTCTTGTGGTGAGGGGCCCAGAACTGAACACAGGATTCAAGGTGCAACCTCATGTAACAGTAACCTGCTGGGTGTCAGCTAGACCAATCCTTAAGCATAAAGGTTGAATCAATTAAGCAGAACCAATCCATTAAACTCAGACTGGAGTATGAACAGTATTTATAGTGGCTAGGAATATATATATATATTTGACAATTTACAGTTGTGAAATGTGTGATGACTTAGCTTGTGCAATAGGGAATGATGCTAAACTTAGACTTCACTTAAGAGTGCAAAGCTTTATTCTTAGGATCTGCAGTGATTTTCAGTTCCAGGTCAATTTTTGTGAGGATGTGACTAGTAGAAACAATGCTGTTCTGAACTTGCTTCTCAGTAAGAGCACTGGAGGTGTGCTTTCTTTAAAAAAAAACAAACAACCAAACCAACCAAACAGAAACCAAACACAACACCCTCCCTGATAAAACCACACAAAATAAAACAAAAACCACAACAGAATCTCCATGTTGTCTTTTCTCACATGACACTTACTCCCAATTTTTATGACTGATGTTCAATTTCCTTTAAGACTCATCTTTCAAACCCACTGCAGTTCCTCCACTTCCTTTGTACCACATTGGCTGTACCAGAATCGGGAAAAATATCTGCCTGACTTTGTGCTCATCTAGTTCTTTCCAGTTTTGTCCACTCTCATATACTTCAATAAAATAAATGTTTTAACTTGCTCTACTTTGTTGTTAAATATAAGTGAGGAGCCTGGAGATAGGCTCATTCAAGCATGCTGATGTTTAGGAGAACCTACCTTTGTGTGGAATGGACTGGGACAGAACTAGATCATGCATAAATACTTTAATAATACTTGGAAATCTTGAGATATTAGTATATCTATGATCAGAGATCAGTACTTTTCTGATCTGAACCTCTGTAGGTTGTAAAAAAATATAGATTGTTTATAATGTCACCCAGAGGCAAAAAGTGATGTCTCCTGTCTGAAGTGTGATCTGATGGAAGAAGGTGTGCTCAAGTTCTTCTAGGACCTGGAAATCCTTGAAAGCTTTATCTCTTTGTTTGTCGTCTCTGGACAGACTTTCTTGACTTTTTTTACACTGTCTTTGCTTTTGGAGTGATCAGTGTTTTATGGCTGTCTTCTGATTTGTGTGACAGCAGTATCTTTCTAGGCTAACAGTTTCATTTAATTTACTGTCCTAGTCTGACTTGGAGTAGGAGCAAATGTCTCTTAACAGGATTTACTCAGCTCAAGCAGCATTAAAAGTCATTCAAGGACATATCAATCACATAAAAATCCCAAAGTACTTATTAATATAATAAGAACTTCGATGGACTTTGAAGTTTAGGTAGATGCATTATCTGCATTATATTAGAAAAAAACCCAAGCCTTTCAGTGCAGTTGGTTTGTTAGTGAATTGCTACTGGTTGACTGCATGCACAGTTGCAGGATTCTCCCTCTTGTCTCTGCAATGAGATTAAGAGCAGTGTAGAAATATTCAAGCCTCACATCTTGAGTTTGACCAAATTTGCAGCCCTGGCAGAATGCAGTTCAAGGGCCCTTAACTAATGACTTTGAGCCGTTGCTCCAAATCAGTTTGGAAGCGCTGTGGGTGTTGCTGCTGCCCAGCCGGGTGTGTCATGTAGCAATACAAGCAAGTAGCAGTCAAATTCCTTGTGATGTGGGATGCTTTAGGTACTACAGGGTTGGATGGGTCAGTGATAAAATGCTGGACTGTAAAGAAATAGGTGATATACCTTGCATGATGCTGCAGAGAAAACAGTGCAACTTACTCCATTTTCAAGTGAGAGATGCCCATAATTCTGAACTGCTGCACTAGTGTGCAAGTGTACTTTGTACCAGCAACCTGGTGGTGTGCCGTTAGCACTCCTGTGCTAGGTGCTATTTTCTTTATTATAGGTGGTCTTAGGAAAATTCTGCAGTGGATGAGAAACATGGATGGATAATACGGCCTTGTCTTTGTTAGGGGCTCATCTGCGACGAGCTACCTAACTGACTTGATGTCTATTGTCTGCTTCTATTGTCTGCTTTTACGCAACTCGTGGACAGGCTGATTCCCTGAAGGGTTTGTGGCGAGGCACATTACTGGTCTGAAGGTGTAATTTGACCTCAGGAGGAAGGAAAATGAGGAACGGGTTCTTATGACCTGAGAGGTTTCTGGGGCATGTATAATGGCATATTTATTGCACCGGTGCACTTCTGCTGGCTAGGCAGGGTTTTACAGTTTCATGGATATTTAACACTGTCTTCTCAGGTAAACCAAAAGCAAAAATGTTAATAGGATTTCTACACTGCTTGCTACTTGTAGTTGCTTATGTTGTAGAAATCATACTTTGATTAGTGGATTACACGTGTGTGATAGCACCAGTTTAAATCCTAAGCTTTGTTAGTCAAAGCCTGAGAGGGGAAGAGTGTATCAGCCTGGTGGTTGCCATCATCATGTTGAATTACTAAGCAAAAAATTATCCTTATGGATAGCTGAATAAGGAGCTAGACTGTAGCAAGAGTGCATCTTAGCCATGCATCCAGTAATTTCTGTGTGGAAATTCTGGGGAAAAAAAAAGTATATTTTTTCAGCTTTGCAGGCTCCAAGAACATGTAGTGACGAGCTATGAGACTTCAGAAATTAGAAAGGTTTGTGCTTCTCTGGAGGGACTACTTGAAAGTAACTGATGTCCCAGGAACTTGTGATAGTCACCTCTGTTTGGTAAGCTTGTGTACAATAAGGACTAGATTCAGCTCTAAGTATTCAAATTTGGTTCCACATTTTAATATGTGTTTATTGGAGTGGCATAATTCTCTACCAAGTTGAAATAAGTTTAAAGTCTGAGGGTGAAAAGGGTGAGTTAGAAGTCTGGGCTCTTGTTTACTTTTGTAGCCTACTGATATAGCTTTAGGCTTGTATCAAGCACCTTCAATTGACTTCTGATGTATTGTTTGGATGTGTTTTAATCCAGCTGGTCTTGTGAGCCTAGAGGAGGGAAAGTTAGCCCAGTTGAGGGGGGTTAGACGGGGAAAAAAAAAGCAAGCTGTCCAAGCTACCTATCAGAAGGTTGACTGCCAGGCTTCCATATGAGGCTGCAGCAGGGCAGTGTGTCTATGTGTGTAACAGCAGTCAAAATGAAGCTTCTGTCAAATCTGCAGTGAGGTTGCTAGGGTGGAGGTATCTGAACACTGCCTGCATTTAGAAAATTGAGTGAGATCTTAAAAGAGTGCAGCCAGCTAGCCCTGTTTCCTTTGTTAGTCTTGAGGATATTTGGTGGAATTATGTCAACAGGAGAAGGCTGTTGTGACAAGAATGAGCTTTCCATATTTTGTTTTGTTCTGATGATAAACTTAGCAATGCTTCTAACAAATTTCACTCCCTTTGCTGTTATGTATGCATCCTTTGTGGGAGTCTGCCTGAAGATTACTGTGCTCTGACTTTCTCGTTGGCTTGTATGACAACCGTGAAAATTACTGAGTCCTGAGCACAGAAGTGACTCTTCCAGTTCTTTTGAAGGGCAAGCTAACATAGCTGAACCGACATGTGTTTGGAAGCTTTTGTGCCAGCTTTTGTGTAGGATCTTTGCTGGCAGAACCTGAAAGCAAGTGCTAGGGTAAGTTGCTGGAAGAATAAAGCAAGCCACACTGATGTGGGTGAAGAATAAACTGAGGAATCTGAGAAGGGAATTCAGAGACTTAACTTCAGCTTAGTTTCCCTTTCTCTGCTTCACTCGTAGATTAAAGAGGAGAGGCTCCTGCTTTAAACAGAGCATAAGGTAGTTTTAGCATAGTGACACTGATAGCTGATTTGTTTGCTTCAAGTGTTTTTTCATATACAAGGCTGAGCTATTCCTGCTGAAGCAGCATACATTCACTTTCTTCCTGCGGAATGGCAGTCAGGGAGAAGTGGATGGCTTTCTAAAATGTATTTCCAAGAGCTTCTTTTGTGTTAAAGATATAGAATCATGTGTTAGGCCAAAAGAGTTGCTTGTACATTCTTTTTCTGAGAAAAATGGAAGCCAGTCTCTTTTGTGCAGTTATAGGACTTCTTTTCCTCAGAACTTGGCTCAACTGGACTGAATAGCTGCCCTTGTCCTCCAGACTTCTAACTGAAATCAGAATAGTTCCTAGTACTGTAAATGCTCTTACCTTGCTTGTTAGCCATCATGATACTCCTTTGCACTGGGCAGATGTGAAGGAAGTGCCAAATCTCCTGTGAAATCTCTTTCCATACATCAGTTCAGAAAGTATGGGAGAAAATGGAACTTTGAGAAGGTGTTTGCAAATCTAATTCATGAGATGAAAGGTTAACGGCAGCAGGACTCCTTGTGTTCCTGGGCAGTCTCTCCAGAGCTGCAGACCTTGCTCACCTTGTTTGTGACATTGTACAGCTACCACCTTAATCACAGCATGGTTGAGGCTGGAAGGGACCTTTGGAGGTCATCTGTTCCAACTACCTGCTTAAGCAGGGCCACCTAAAGCTTGCTGCCGAGGACCATGTCCAGATGGCTTTTGAATATGTCTGAGGGTAGATTTTGTGAAGTACTTCTAAGCCCCATTACTTGCATCAAATTGTGCTCTGCTTGGTTGCATCTTTACTTTTTATTCCTGTCCTCAATAGCAAATGGTGCAAATTCTGTGGTACACGAAATCCAGGCACAAACTTGGTAATTGTGTGGTGGGAGCTAGTGTGTACCTAAAGCATTGAAGAGTGGTTTGCTGGTATTACTAAGGTATTGCTAAGACTACAGGTACTGCTTTTCTGGTGATTAGCCTGTCAGATATCGCAGTTCCTAGTTCAGCCTAATCTGTAATGAAATCTGCTTTGTTCTTAAAACTTCAGTATCATTTTCATGGTGGGGCCTGATATTGTGGAGTGGGAATTGTGAGCTTTTCTGGAGCTGCTTTTCAGAAGTGGAAGCTTTAAGATGTAGTGTTGAAGGAGATGTTTGCTTTAAGAGCAAAAGAGTAGATCTGTGTTCTAAGGGAGGCTGGGAGTTGCTTCAATAAAACTCACTTGAGTAAAGCTTTTAATTAGATTGCAAGGTTACATACTAAAACTTTGTTTAAAGCATTCCTGTTCTGCACTACAGCCTTTTCTGCCTAATCTTTTCCAACTGTAACTTGGCTGCAGCGCAGCTCTATTTTCCCAGTATTTTTGACAGGTTCAGTCTATTACTGGGGACTGGAGTCTCCAGAGAATGGCAGCATAGCTTGGATAAGCAGCTGAAGTCAACTACCTACATGCATTCTTCTAAAATCTACCTGACAGTGTTTTGGCTCGGTTAATCTCGCTTGGGAACATTCCTTTGTACTTGCAGAGTTTGGCCTGCCTTCAGAGCCGATGCAGTGCTCTACCTGGTTACTGGCCTGGGGTGCTGGCTACTGTGTCCTTTGGACTGGATGCTCCCCATGGGCTGGAAATGCTTCTCATCTGCTACTGCTGGAGTGGACAAATGTGACTGTTCTGACTCTGTCAGAGACACAGAACTTTGCCTTAAGTTGGGATTTCTGCCTAATGAAAATCTTGTGCATGCTGGAGCGAACTGGAGATCTGTGCAAATAGGGAGACTTCTACCTGGTATGAAGGAGTTAAGAGTCTTACTGTGGTATCAGCTTGTCTAGCGGCAAAATATGCTGGAGCATGGATCTACTCCCTCACAAGAGCTCAGGAAATTAGTCTGAGTTTATAATTGGATTGGGAGGAGGAGAGAACTGCTGCCTTCACTAAGACATGCATCAGCTGTCTGAAATGCTGCGGGCGGAGATGTTGGTTTAAGAAAAGAGCAATACTAGCAATCCTTACAGTAATCCTTAACTGCAGCCCTTGGAAGTGTGTGTTGCACGGGGATACATCTTGGGATAATGCTGATCATTCTAACAAGTTTTGTTTAATTTTTTTTTAATACAAGAAAGTAAATGCAGCATTTAGTCTTAAGGAAATGCTGGAGAGGACCATGTAATACATTCAAACCATTCAAATACATTTCAAACCATTCTCTAGACAATTCTGTTGCATCAGGGAGAGCTAGTCCAGAGAAAGCATGTTGAGGGAGGCTGAAGTAAATGAGATTAATATGGTGGTGTTGAGTTGGGCTCTGCTAGAAGGCAGCAAATGCCTAAACCCTTAAGCTGCAGTGTGCTGACCATTACTAAGAGAGCTGCCTGCACTTGTACTATGCAATTGCAACTGCTGTAGCTGTGTGGCTCCATTCATGTCTGGAATGAATGTAGGGGCTGAAAGAGGTGTCTGCTGTTAAAGAGAGGGGAGAGAGCACAACATGGAAATAGGGGCATTAATGCACTAAGTCTTGCTTAGTGTTTGGCTTCTGTCCTATTGCTTCACGGCATTTTTCTCTCTTAATGCAGTTTTAAGGCCTTGGATTGGGTGCTGAAAGGCTTTGCTCATCTGTAAACTGGTATGACTTTGAAGATCAAATTGATGCTACAGAACCTAGATTGGCTTAAGATGCTTAAGTAGCTTTATAGCTCTTAAAATGGCTTATGCCCCATAAAGCTCAGTCAGAGTGGGGACAGGACTGTTGCTGCCTGATTGGGATCTGCATGGGAAAGGTGGGGGTGGGGGCAGCCCTAGCTGCAGCTCGTTACCCCAGCTGCAGTTACTGAGTGGAAGGTCTCCACTCAGTCTTGCCTGTTCGTAGACCACAGAAAGTGCAAATTCAAACCAGGAATAGGCTGAGTAGTCAACTGAATCTTAACAATTGACCTTAAAATAAGAGATGGTGTGACCACCAGGTCCAGGGAGGTTATTNAAGCTCCACCAAGGGAGGATCAGGGTTGACAACAGAAATTTTTTTTTTCATTAAAAGGGTCATTGTGCACTAGAACAGGCTGCCCAGGGAGGTGGTTGATTCACCTTCCCTTGAGGTGTTTAAAAGATGGGTAGATGAGGTGCCGAGGGGCATGGCTTAGTGATTGATAGGAATGGTTGGACTCGATGATACTGTGGGTCTTTTCAAGCGTAGTGATTCTGTAATAACTTTTAAATCTGTAAACAAACTATTGTTCTGCTAGATGTAAATGTGGGAAAAGCAGCTTCTCTGAAGGGCTGCCATATCATCTTATCCTTGCTTAGCTACCAACAGAGTAGAAGTGGTTTAATACTAAACTGCCTTACTCAAACTGCTGCTAGGACCTTGGACTAAGGTGGAAACTGCAGACCTGGGTGTCAGGAGGTATCTGAAGAACGAACAATGTTTGAGACTAGGCAGGGAAATATCTGGTTAACAGTGTTTGCTGAAACTGAACGGTTTTTCTAGCTGTGCAGGAAGTTCCCTCCCATGTGATTCATGATGTGCGCAATCTCTGCTGACTGTTGATGCTAAATAGTTACCTGGGAAAGCTTTAAGAACACTCCCTAGCCTTAGCAGAGGAGATTACAACACGATTAATGGTAGAGGTTGTGATGGTAATACTTTACTGAGGTTTGCTGAGCCTTCCTGACCAGCTTTGTGACATTCAGTAAACTGAATGTCTTGTCGGTAAGTAAATGGTTCAAGTGTCCTTGACAGAAGTTATCTACCTTCATGGCAGCCTTTGAAACATCAGCTTCTAACATGGCTTAGATGATGGAAGTACCAGCCTCTTAGTGATCCTGAGTTATTAAGGGCAAATGCATACTTATTCTGGGACAGCAAAATCTTCAGTTTTGATCTCTTGCATAGAGAGCAAAACCCCACTGCTACTTGTCTCTGGAGGAAGTGTGACCATAGGCTTCAAGGTCTCTTCAGGTACTGGCTTCCAGCTGATCCCTGCAATTACAACAAAAGCGTGCCTGCAACAATTGAAGTTGCTTGGCAGAGCAAAGAACGAAGATACTCGAGCATGCCGAATGATTACTCTAAGCCGTGTAACAGAAGGCTTAGGCTCTCAACTTAGGCTACGGCTCTAAAATGTGTCTTGCATTGGGCGGGCAAAGTATGTCTAGTAGGGTATGGCTCTACAACCTCACCTAGAGCTAGCTGCAGGTGCTCTGAATTGCCATGAGCAGGAGGAAGGCCACACAGCGTACTTTGGTCATGGGAGGACTTATAAGAAAGGCCTCATAATGAACCTGTTTAGTTTTCACAGTGTAGAAAAATCATGATTCCTGCTATCACCTAGCTATTTCCAGCTGTCAAGATCTGCTGAACTTGTTAAAAAGCTTCACACTGCAGAGCAAAACCAATATTTTCAGGTCCATGTGGCTGTTGCCTGTCACCCCCATCCTGCTTTGTTTCCTTGGGTCAATCACTTAAATTTGGAAAGTCCCTTGGAGAGAAATTAATTCCTCCTCCAAATGCACCACACCAATAGCTAGCAGGGCTCATCTTGAGACTGCCTTTAGGTGGCATGTAGGGAATGCTGCCCTGTCCTGCTCTACACTGAATCCCTGAGTGTGCTGAGGGACTTCTGAGGCAGAAGTGGATAAACTATTGTGGCTGGCAGGAGGGTTTTTGTCTTCCCCAAAGTGGAAAAGTTAGGGATGACAGGTAACATGGAAGTTGTCTTGCAGGTTTGGAAGGGTGGACTGCAGTCTTTTCTCTTTACAGCCAGACTGGCTTGTACTTCAGGGTGAAGGACGTTGGAACTTCCCTAGATGGTGAGGAAGAAGCTTGTGCAGTGAGACAACCCCTTCATGATCAGATGGGGTTTGTAGCTGAGAATGAGCAAGGAGTGACCTCCCATAAAGTCTTGCAGATCAGAGAGCAGGAGGCCAGTGTGTTTAGGTGGCTTGTTTGGGAGGTGCTGTAGCAACACAGCTATATGGCCACTATAAGATAGCTTAATCAAAGCAAAGAAAATAGTTTGGTATGGAGTGCTTGCATGGTCCCTTTCTTGGCAATGATCTCAGGACAGTAATATTTCTAAAAACTAGAGAATTGTCTTCAGTGACTTCTGGGCTTATACTCAGGCTATGCCTAAGCCAGGCAAAACTAGAATTCAGCCTCTTATGTAGAGGCTCAGATTTGTAACACAGCAAACCTTCCCTGTAAGCCAAAGGTGTGTTCGGTGAATAGTGTCCTGTATTTGTCTCTGCTGCTGTGCTGAAGATGTGTTGGAGTTTGTCCCATTCACACTTCTGTCTGTAGCAGTGACAGGCCAGGTCAGCAGTCTTAGACTGTCAATTCAGATGTCTCTAGGGACACAAAACTAACTTTTGCACTATAAAAATGCAGGAAGAGTACCAGAGAGTGTTGTTTTTTTAAAAATGGATGATTCAAGGTAAAACTGAATGCAAGGAATTCCCTGTAAATGACAAGAACCTAAATGTTGACTCCAGTACATGCCCTTGGCCAGGAAATGGTATTCCTCACTGTTGCTAGGGGTGAACTGGTCTTCATAAGGGCTTCTTTTTCCTATAATAGCAACTTTCAGTTGTCATAGCCTGCTAACATTGATTAGTATTACACTGAATGATTCCCTGGGGTTGGGGAAAAGTTCTAGGTGGTATAGCCTCACCTTCATGATTTTTTTCTGTGTCAGGAGAGCCATGGTAGAAAACACTCAGCTGTTCCAGCATGGCACCTCTGATAACTTGTCATTTGCCTGTTCCAGTTAGGGCAACTACTTACTGCCTGAGCTTTTTGTACAGAGGAGTTTCTGTCTGCTTACTTCCATGAGGAAGGGCTGCAAAGCAGAATGGTAGCTGTTCATATTATTGTGCTTGGTTAATAGGGAGTGTGGTATTACCGTAGCCATGTTACAGTTCTCTGCTGCCTCTGGATGCTTTAACTAGAATCTGTGACCAAAGCTTTGACCTTTGTCAGGGGAACATTGCAGTATTTCTGGCAAATGCCACAGCCACGTGCCAGAGATGCAGAGGGATGCTATATTTTCTTCTTTTCAGTGGGTTCAGGAAACAGCAGACATGTACAAATCAGGCGGTGGCACTGTCATTGTAATCGGCCTGCAGGTAGTCTGCACCAGAAGCCAATGTAGGTCTGCAGTCTAAAGGAGCTGCTCTTTAATTAGCTGGAAGGTCTGTTCCCATGCCCACTGACTGCAGTGGAAATGGAAAGTTAAAACTTCAGAAGCGGTACGCTTTGTTCTTGTATCCCCATGGAATACATTGCTCAGGCTTGACTTGGGTATGCTGCAAGGCTTCTTCACTTCCACAGCTTTGAGTGGAGGATGGTGTAATGTCCCTGGCTCTGTCCTAAAATATCACTCTTGCGGTGGAGGAAAAAATTAACTCTCATTTGATTACGCTTTTCTGTATTCAGGCTGCAATGAAGAGCCCAGGTCAAGGTGTGGGGCTGTGAGGAAATGGTTGGTCAGCTGTAAAGTTGATGTACACTGCCAGTAAGCTCATTTTTTCAGTGAAAGAAGCTGACCTTGGAATTAAAAAAAAAATGTAGTGAAGTGCAGCAAAACTGTGCTGAGAACCTCTTTTAGGTAAGAAGCACTTCTGCTTCCTAGGGCTAAATCTTAAACTGCCAGCATCAAGTCAGATGGCTTATGTAAGTTGATCTTTCCTTGTAACATAGATGTCAAAACACAAAGACATTTCATCAGGTCGATGCATTTCAGTGTTACCAGATTGTGGTATAACCGGCGGCTCTAAATGGCTCTGGCTGAAGCCCCAAGGACGTGGGGCAGTGCACTTCTTCAATAATCTAAACCTTTTCATACCCAGATGTATTTAGCCTCATGGGCAAAAATCATAATAGACACCAGCACTATAGTAAAAAGAAACTAGGTGGTGTTTATAGCGTAGACTTCAGAGGCAAGTGTTGCTTTCTTACACTCTGAGCTTGCATTATGGTGCAATAGTTGGGCAGCAGAGACTGGGTTCTGGCTGCTGGTTATTGCACTAGTGGAAGCAGCTGGAGAAATAGTTACGCATGCAGAATTTTCCATTAATCAGAGGAAAAAGTCCTACACAGATGGTATATAGGATAGATTACGGCTAGTAATCCTTTTGTGTCCTAGAAGATTAAGGATATCCTGGTGTAGCTGCAGTCAGCTGACCTTTTTTTATTTAAATGATTGAAAATTCTTGATGCAATTCTGCAGAGGACCCGGGCTCTTCCAGAAGCCACAAATGGTGCGCTGTGAATGTTTGTTAAAGGAACGGTCTGTTTGAGTACAGCTCCAGTTATAAATTTACAGGAACTTTGTGACATGTAAACAGCAGCAGCTACAAGATGGCTAAGAAATCTCTTGCTGGACAGTTCTATCAAATCTAGCAGAGGCATATGAGACCTGAATTTTATGAGGAGGTGCAGTGAGTGTCATGTGAAGAAACGGAGGGTTTCTGGAATCTTGCTGTTTGGGTTGCCCCAGAAAGCGAAGATGAATGCTTTGGTGGAAGAAGATTACTGCTGCACGCTCTGAATTTTCTGGCATGGATCTGTATGAGGATTACAAATCACCCTTCGATTTCAATGCTGGAGTGAACAGAAATTATCTTTACCTGTCGCCTAGCATAAACCTTTCTCCTCCTGGATCACCTACACTGGCAAAGTCTGGTAACTTCCTGCTCTTTATTTTTAAAAACCTCAGTATGGGACGTTTAGTGATTAATATCTGTGAAAAAACTTCCCAAATTAAGACTCCATAAAATTTACCTGAAATGCAGGTGTAAATGAAGGTAGAAGTTGACCTGCTGTAAACTCCGGTGTCTTATTAGAATAGCTTTGGTGTGTTGTGTAGCTGTAGTACCTCATGTGCTATGCATTTACCAGCTTTGCTCTATTTCTTATTTCTTAACTGAGTAGAAAGGCAGTTTGAAGGAAAATGAAATGAGAACAATATTAGGAACAAAAGGGCAACTTCTGCAGGATTTATGTCATTGGCCTTGTTTTACTATTAGCCTTTTTTGGGAGAGGAGGTAAGAATTGCATAATTAGACTGTCCAGAGCTCTGATTCATATCTGCTCTTGCCTTAGTACTGAAAATATCACTGATTAACATAAAAATCCTTTAAAGCCTTCACTCTGTTTCACCTAGCGTTTAGATTGCTCTAAGTGTTATATTTGCAGATGACTAATGTGCTTACATGCCCTGAAGAAGTGGCTGTTGCCTGCATCTGTCTAGTGCTTAACCCTACTATTTTTTAACTGGTCACCAGTTATACAGAACACCTACAGCCATGCCTACTACCACGTCCTAGTCTGGTTTTACCACCTTTTGTGCTGGACATGATTTTCCAGTGTAATTAAACATACAGGAAGCTTAGCCTTACTTTGGGAATGAAAAAGCAAGGCAAAGGTACAAAGGTGTTGACTTTTTTGGCGGTTTTGTTCTTTGAAATCTTAGAAACATGCATCCCTTGGAGAACTTCTATGTGAACTGAAACGCTTTCATGAACTCAGAGAGCTAGGGATCTCTGGGGAACAGGGGTCAGCTTTCACTTCTGCAATTACTGTGTCTCCCTCCTCCTGAAGGCAGGGAAGCAGTCTCTTGTATCCTGTATTCATGCATCACCATAAGCACCAGCTTTTGCTGGGCTTTTTTCTTTTTCATTCACTTGGAGTGAATATATTATTAGAGTTTGGGAGAAGCCCAACAACTTTCTCTCCCAGTTTGGAGAAATATGTCTCAATTTGGCTTTTCCCATAAAATGGGAAGCACTTAAATTTGATCTTATGTATTGCAAAATAAGTAACCTCTGTAGCACTGTACATTACTCAAATGCTGGAATGACCCTATTATCTTGTAACAACTTGTTCTCCTGAACCCTAACAAGCACCTTTTTTTCTTTAGCTCTGCCAGCTGTGTAGTGATTGCCAAATACGCTCATTCTGACTGTCTGACACGGAATAGGTTTGTCTAAAGATGAAGCTTTATGAAAGTTAACTCTTCCCCACCTCCAAGGAATGACCAGTACTTACTTAAAGGGCTGATGTTTACTACTGATCTCTGAATTCAGGCCAGAATATGGTAGGAACTTTGAGTCAAAATAGAGCATGAAGTTGGGTTGAAACCAAACAAAGCAAACCCCAAAACAGAAAGCCTGAGTAGAAGTTGAATCGCTCTTAATGGTTTGCCTATCCTGGCAGAATAATGTAGGTTTAAGTGCTGTTTCCCTGAACATGATCTGAAGTCCTGATCTTGTTCAAGTCCTGAACTTGTTCATGTCTTTATTTGGTTCATTTAAGTAGATCTGATAAACTGCTAGGATATGATGTTAATCTTAGAATACAGACACCTAAAAACTGACCAAAAAAATGACCTTAAAACTAGCTAAGTTTTCCCAGTGCTATATAAGTATTCCAATTTTTTTCCCCCAACAGATTTTTTTACTCTGTGTAAGGACTTGAAATACTTGGCTAAGCTTGGTTATACTGATTGTAGTTATACTCAGCAACTGAATTTGAAGTCCCTTGCAACTCTAAAGATGCAAGAGAGTTAAAATAACGAAAGGTGACAAATTGAGACCAATAGCTGTTCTGCAGCTGAGCAGAGAAGAACACAAGCACAAAATGTGCTTTTAATGGGTTGAGCTGCAGCATTTCCATCTCTTGGCTGACTGCAGTTTCCTTGATTTATTGCCCTGCACCCCACAGAATATCTAAGGTGGGCTGTACCCCCTGCCTTGTCAAGCTGCCTCAAAGCCAAGATCTTGCTGCTTGCTGGCCCTAGTTCATGGGCTGCAGTTTTGCATTGTAGCGACATTGTTGTGGACGACTGTGGATTGTTCGCTGTGTGTACAACTACTTGTTGTTTAGGCTGCCTTAGCACAGCCTTCCCACAGCAGATGAACCCTGTGTCCTCCAAGTATTGCAGTGAACTGAGGAATGGGAGCAAAGTGAGCAGGGACGTGAGCAGTTACGGGAAATGAGGGAGGACATGCCGGAATAAAGAGTAATGGGAAAGTGTTTGAATACTTCAAATGGAGCTAAAGAAGAAGTAATAAGTGGGAGGGGGACAGAAGGTAAGGAGAGGAAGTTGTAGTAAGATGTGCAGAGTGAGGCATGGAGGACTCTGAGCAGCAGCAATTTCCTGCCTTCCTGCAAGACCTACAATAGGAATGGGAAGGGGAGATCATTCCCTTCTTTTTTAGCACTGAGTCTTAAGTTCGATGTAGACAACAAGCAGCATGAACTCCCTTCAAACAACAGTTTCCTAAAGAGAAGATATATTCCCAAAACAGAAACTATTGCTGCGGGAGGCAATCTAGCCTGTTTTCCTACTGCTAGATTGATCTGGTTTTTGTGAGATAATCCAGATGACTCTTCGTAACCAGATTGAACAGGCTTTCTGCTGGATGTCCTAAAGCGCTGGAGCCAGTGGGGTCTTTGGTACTTGCAAACTTTCTGAAATGGCTTTTGCAACACCAACCTAAGTCATCCCTAAAGGGGCTGCAGATAGAGAACAAGTCAGGAGTCGGAGGCCAACATAATGGGGGCTGTAGAGCATCAGGGGAAACTGGAATTTAAACTGTTTAGTTTTCCTTCAGTTAGGCATATGTGATTAATAGTGTATGTAAATAGCAAACTGGTAAATAGCAGTTTGGCACAAAGGGAATGGTATTCTTAACTGCTTGGTGTTAGGAAAAGGAAATGTGTTGAGTAAAAAAACTTACCTGATGGTGTGATGTGAGCCGTAAGCCTGTTTGGTGCTGTAGTTCTGTGCTTTCATTTGAGCATTAGGTTCAACTCTTTTTTTTTCTCCCCACAGTCTAGATCCCTGCCAGAAAATAGTGTATTGGGAAACCTGTAGGAACCATGTTACATTTGTGTACAAGACAGATGTCAGTCTCTAGGAAAACATGGTATAGATTTCATAAATAAAAGCAGAATGAGGTTTCAGTGAATTTCTGTATGCTTCCTTCTCAGTGTACTCTATGTTAACTTGCCATTTACAAGCATTCTGCCCTTGTAGCAGTGTGCTTCTAGAGGACAAGTACTTTGAACATGCATACAGGCAGAAAACATTCTGGTTTAGAAAGATTTAGTGAAACTGAGCATTATCTGAGTTCAGTATCTTGATCCAAGGACAAGGCTTCTTCTTTTCCTAGGGCTGACAGCTCCTGTAGGGCGATGTTTCATAGAATACCTACAACTAATTACAGACTCACAGGATCTTTTTTCCCCTGACTTTTCAGTTGATTATGATGTAGCTGTTAGATATCTAGCTTTGCAGTGAGATCATAGTGGTGGTCTTGATGCACATTAGTGAGTTTTTGGATTCCCAGATCAAATGTTATTGTGCGGCATCATCAGAGGATGAAATTTTATCTGGTTAATTACTATAGTGACTAGTAAGGGAACTTTACTTGATATGTTCTCAGCTTGCCTGAATTGTAAATTTACATGTATACACACACATATACACACACACACTCTTGCCCTCTGTCCTTACAAACAGTCGTCCTGGGTCGTCTTCTATTTTAGGATCTTTATTAATTTATTTTTTGCTAACTATAAAGTTTTCTTACCTCTTGAATAGACAGTTAGTTCTGGGAATCCACAACCATCCCAGGATGCAGTGTCTCTGCAAACTGGTCTCTTCACAAATTGGAACTGGATTCCTTAATTCTGGCATTAAGTGTCAGCTACAAAGATTCAAGATGGAAAATATTTTGCTGGGAAATATTTGTTGCATTAAAAGGTGTTTAAAGTGATCTTACTTCAAGCACTAATGATATATGAATCTTTAAAGTGAGTGCATCATAGTAATACAAATAATATTTTCCTTCTTTTCCCTGAATTTATGGCAGTGAAAGTTGAGGAAGACCACAAAGATATTTGGTATTCATACAGAGGATTTTGACAGAGTTTTGGTTTCTGGGTTTTAAAGGGGATCACACAGCAGTGTGAGTGGATATGCATCCTCATCAGTCCCTTCTCAGCACTTCACTGCTTTGTCTGAAGGGATGGCCTTTTGTTCCCAAACTCCTTCTCTGGGCTTCTTGATACAAACCAGCAGCCTCCTTCTAATCCCACGACATCTGTGACTTTCTAGCCACAGTGGGCCCAGTTATTAGTGTCAGAGAGGTAGAGCAGGGTACGGCGGAAGAGTTTGTGTCTGCAGTGCAGCCCTTTTCTCTGCTGTTGCTGAGCTTGCTTGTTGCTGTGACTGCTTCCGGTTTGCTGAGAATGGACATTTTTTAATCTCATCCAGACAGCAATGAGTGTTGGAGCCTCTGGATTGGTCTGTAGAACCTTCAGTACTTCCAGAGTTTCTGCACCTCATGAGTGAGAGAGAGCAGAGTCCATGGACTCCTTGGGCAGAGGTTGCCTAGTAACCACTGGGTTGGAAGGTAGTGTTCTGCGCCTTTTTCAATAAGAGTAGTGGGATGTGGTGTTGCCAACAGGTTTCTAGTCTCCTATTATAGCAGCAGTTGCAATTATATTGAGCTTTAATGCAACTTGATAGAATGAAACAGACGGTAAATGCCTCTGGTTTCCTGTACACTGTAGTACTTAGGGAGTGTGACTTGGGTGTCCTCTCATCAGTTTTATTTGCGCATTGCCATGCAAGGGCTGTCTGTTAATGTTAGCTGCTATCTGGCAGATGTGATGACCTGACTTTGGTTTATTCACCTCAAGGGCTGCTGAGAAGTGACTCTATACCTGAGGTTGGAGAGGATGCTGCTGCTACAGTTGGCATGGCAGAAACACTCTCAGAGGAAGAACAGGATGAGCTAAGAAAAGAGCTTGCTAAGGTAAATCTCTTGTGAATAGCTCTTAAAGTGGTTTTGAGAATGAAAATCTGGGAAAGTACTGTCTTGGAACATACAGTTGATGCTTTGCGTATTTATTCCTTGAGTGTCTAAAGCTGGGTACAGCACTTGCGTGTATTGTGGGGGAGGGAAAGGGAGGCTATCAAGCAGAAAAGAACAGCCAGTTCTAGCTATGGGAGTTAAGCCTGAAGTGCTGAGTATACAGATCTTAAATCACGATGCATAAGTGCCTAACCTTTTTTTTCTCCCTGAAATGAGAATGGGGTAAATAAGCTGTCAAAGAGAACATAGTTGGAAGCCAAAACTAAGTACTGTCTTAACTGGTGTGGAGTAACTAAAGCTGTTGTTTTCATGAAGGATGATTTGTAGTAATATTCACGTAGACACTGCTTTGCTAATGTCTAACTAGCAGCATGTAACTGTTCTTGTCCTTGGTTCATGTAGCAGATTTTTTTTTAAGAGTGAGTTCAAGTAGCACTCTTCAAAAGACAATCAAATAGTCAAGCCTGCATTTTAAAAATACATGCATTTTAATAGTTATCACAGTCAAGCTTTATTAAGTTGCCAGTCATTTCTTTTGTAGCTCTATGTGACCTCAAGACTCTAATATATGACGTTAACTTAAGCCTAATGTTGGCAAACAAAGCTTAGTTGTGAAATAAACATGTTTAACGCAGTCTTGATTTTGGTAGTCTTGCGTGTTATTTCATGCTAACCCAATCAGCTGAATACGATGAGGGAGATCTGGTCCTGCCAGAGTATGTCATGCTGGATTTTGTACATCCAGAACAAAGAAGCACTGAAGATATCGATATTTCCTTAAAGGAGCTTAAAAGACAGGGCAGCCTGGTACTGCAAAGTCCAGTCTGGGTGAGGAAGTAGGGTTGGATGTAGGCTTTTGCCTTTGTACTTATCACCTTAGTGTCTTTGTCATATCCATACAGCCCACAGAATGACATTGTAAAATTGTTTTGACATCTCTGACCTTTATCTTGTCCTGCTTCTGTGAGAGGCTTTAGTGACCATGTGTGTAAAGAAGAAAGTATACAAACAATGCTGTTTTCTAGAGCAGGTGCTGTGGCTTTGTTGTTGTGGTTTGGGGTTTCTTTCGTTTGTTTGTTTTTAGCTGCTCAGTCTGCCACCATTTCCACCCCCAGTCTGGGGAAGGCACTTCTGTGGCTGAATTCAGCCTGAAGTTGCTGGCTTAAGCCACAAAAGAACCTTTCTGTTCAAACAAGGAGACAAAACTCATGTATGGATCAGAAATGCTATGAGCTTCCTCATACTGGTCATACATTGGTATTTCTCCTGATTTGGGAGGAGAACACAGGCTTGGTGATTGTCCCATGTTTTACTAATCTTCAGGCTTCATATAGGTGAAGGTCTAAAGGTAATGATTTCTAACTATGTAGTCTTTTAGTTACCAACTTAGCTAGCTGCAGGTAGAGGTTGCTTTCTCACTATCTTTTGTTGTAGACTGTGTTGAATTTCCCTTTTAGTATTTAGAAACAACTGTCAGGCCTCCCTTTACTGATGCCTAGCAGATGTTTTAATAAATACCTGGTTAAATGACTTGCTATATTGCTTGTTAACTTACTTCTCAACTCTGCGGCCACAGGTGGAAGAGGAAATCCAGACGCTCTCACAAGTGCTAGCTGCCAAAGAGAAGCATCTAGCAGAAATCAAGAGAAAGCTGGGAATTAACTCATTACAGGAACTAAGGCAGAACATTACCAAAAGCTGGCAAGATGTTACATCAACCACAGCGTATGTACCGGTTCACCATGGTTGTCTCAGCTGTTGAGGTGAAAATTGTGTAGCTCTTGTGTCCTGTCTAAACCCCCTATTCTTGTGAAATGAGGTAGCTAACACAAAGTTAAGTTTCACTGAAACTTATCTGGATCAGTCACCATAGATTTCTTTCAAAGAGGGCCGATATTGGCTGTATCATCATCTCATGCAAAATACAAGTGATTGACCACAATGTGGTCAATTCTAATACACTTCTTGTCTGACAGACCTGAGAAAGCATTATTGAGATACCAAGGTGTCCTAAGTCCAACAGAATACCTGTCTCTTCCAGCCTGAAAACTGTTGTAAACTGAGCTCACGCAGGAAGAGTGCAAAGTCACTAGACAATGTTCTTGTCAAACACAACTGTTAGCTTAAGGTCTAGAGTGAGCTCCTTTCTGCAATTAATGACTACACACGATGTAAGAAGGCATAAAAAATAGACCTGTTATTTTTCACCTGTGTGTACATGGCGTTCTTTTAGGGGATGTTTTGGTTTGTTTTCTTGCCTTGTGTTTTTTCATGTGTTGTTTTTATTCAGTCCTACAGTAGCAGAGAACATGTGTTCTGTGAGTGGGGTTGTAGGTACGTGTTGGTGAACCTGACCTGCAGTCTGAGGTGGCAGAGGTGCTGTAGCCAGAAGGGACTGCAATGGCTCAAAGTAATCTCTTAAGTAGTTTGTCCGTTTGACCCCAAAGTCGAAGTTAATGTCTGGGTTTGATATGAATTTACACACATTAAAAGGTTTGTTATGTGTTCTATTAAAATAACTACTGGTGTAATTTTGTTTGAACACAGTTACAAGAAAACATCAGAAACCCTGTCTCAGGCTGGTCAGAAGGCTTCTGCTGCTTTTTCATCTGTTGGTTCAGTCATAACCAAGAAGTTTGAAGATGTCAGGTAGGCTTCTACTGCTTTTCCCAAGTAGTTGCATTTTTTTATTTAAGCAGGTGATCACTGAAATAAATTTGCACTGTTAACATAACTGGCACTTCTAAAAGTTAATCAAGAACCCTCAGCATCTGTTTTGGGAGAGCTGAGTGACTTGCTGCAAAATCTGCTTGTATGTCCTCACTGATCCAGAAGATCTGTGTAGTGTGCATTTTATATGTGCAAGAGAAGCAATATATGCTATTACCTCCACTGCTACTCTTATTTTTCCAGTAGGATTACAGGTGGCAATGTCTCTGCTTGCTTTTGTATGATGCACATGGTATTATCATTTCTGTTCTCTGACTTTCTCAGCTTGTGGAATACTACATTTAAACAAGTAATGTCTTTGACTGTGGTTTGATTTGGGTTTTGTGTGTGTTTTGTTTGTCTTGTGTGTGGATTCCTTTCAGCTGTGTTTTATTTCTTTGTAAGGTGTTCTGCCTCATAGCAGTGGCTTGATTTTATTACCTTTTTAATAGACTTGGCACTTTAAATTCTTAAATACTGGCATACAACATATTCTGACTTTGTGTCAAATGACACAACCCTTCATGCAAATTAGGTAAGTTTGGTGGTTATGTGTAGCACTGTTGTGAGCTGCATGCAAAACTCCTGGATACAATCCAGTCATATGCTTAGCTTACAATTCTTTGTTTGATTATGTATTTTATACTACTGAAACATATACAGCTACTCTTCTCTGCTTGTAACTTGTTGTGAAAAGTAGATCACACTTGTTTTTCAAATATTGGACAAATAAAAATTCCCTCATTCCGATGTAATATTGCTGCATTGGACAGCAGTGTAATAAAATCAGCCATGTGTTTTAAAGTGCTGCCATTAACCTCTATCTTGCTTTTTGAAGTCTACTCAGAAAACACTTTGAGGTGCAGCTACACAGTCGCATATTTTTCTTCAGATTTATCAGAACTTCCTTTCTCTCTTTAATGCTTACTCTGGCATTGTGCAGACTACAGGTATTTTCACATTCCTTTAGGTAAGGTGTGCACAAGAATTGTTTCTGAAACTAAGCATGTAGTCAGACTGTCTCCACTAAAATATTTAAATAGATTTTGTCTGTGAAGTTAATTTCTTTCTTTTCTCCAGTGTTAGTTAATGTAAACCTGAAGCTCCTTTAGTATCAGGGAAGAAGTTTCTTCATGTTCACCTGGTAACTATTGCAGAATGTGAAATCTTGAGAATATGTAATAATCAATTGGTCAATTGGTCTGTCTCCCTTCTTAGAGAGCAATCTTAAAATGATTCTGCAGGGTTTTTTGAAAGGCACAGAATATGGTTTTGAGGTCAATGGCATGCAGAATTCCTCCTCCTCTTTGTCTGTACAGTGTTTGTGCCTCAACAGAGTAGAGTTTTTTCCACTTTTTGTGTCTTGCAATGGTTGTTTAGCATTGCAACTCTAATCAAATCACTAGAGTCCAATTGTGAAATAATTTATACATTCTCTGTGCATAGCTTGTTCAGTGAAACAGTCCTTATGTTTGAGTTGGTTATTTCGGCAGCTCCAGACACTGAGCATTCCGATTACCTTGCTGCTTTGCCTTTTATATGCCTAGTCTAAGCAAGTATTCAATATTAAGTTTTCTGTAGTAAAAAATTCCTGTGTCGCAACTTCTCCTCCATTGACTCTCATCTCATCTATGCACACCTCTGAGTCTGGCTTCATCTTTTCTGTACACTCTCTCTAAGCAGTGAAAGACAGCAGTAGGGTATCTGTAAAGATGTAGCGATCTGGCTTCCAGAATACTAACTAGGAGCTGCAGCCCCAGGCGCAGTAGCTGAGAAGGAGACAGCATCCTGTGCTGCTGCCTATCAAAACTCATTCTGAAGTGAGCTCTGTTGCTCATGTAAGAATAGCAGCCTGTCTGAAATACTTCCCCTTTAGCATTAGTAAGACAGAGAACCTGGTAGATGTCTCTGTACCTTTTGGATGCAGAGCCCCGTGACTCACTTAACAGGGTTCGCCTTTCTTCCTTAAGGCTCTGGTGTTCCTGTAGTAGTACAAGTATTGCATTTGTCAAGGACAAGCACAGACTCATAACTCTCTTCTGGCTTCAGGAATTTAGTAGATCAAAAGAAGAGTGTCCTGATTACTCAAGTTAGTGGCTAGGTGGGTGTTGAGCACTCTGTATCAGAAACTGGGCCACTGCGAGGGAATGTAATGGGGCCAGAGGAGCCCGCACTGTTAGAGTGCTTCTCAGGGAGAATAATAACAATGGAAAGTCAAGGTATGGTTACAAACTCAAGAGCAGCTGGGTTTAAAAAAAAAGAAAAAAAGTGGGAAAAATTAGTTCTGTTCAAGATCCAAACTGCACTTCAACAGATGATTAAAAACCTCTGAGTTTTTTGTTTTCATGAGGACCAAGATCATCTGGGATTCAACGAATGAATTCAAGTCCCAGGGTTATGTGACTACTCAAGGGGTGTCTACTTGTAGGACTGCATGAGTCAGAATTTTAAAAATTTTAAAAAAGTTTTACATTCCCAGGCTGTTCCCTGGAAATGCATTTTCTTCTGTGTTGGATTATTTCCACGTGTTCCATGCAGCAAACATCACTTGCAGGTTTCATTCTTGCACTGCAAAGTGATTTTGGAGGGAGTTGCGAAAGGGAGTAAGGCAGCTGGTGGAGCTGTGAACCTGGAAAGTACTGAAATAGAGAGGAAGATGACTGGTAGTGCTAAGTCAGTGCATTATTGCTTGCTTTTTGCATTTGGTTCCTCTGCATTTTGGTATGCTGAAAAGGAACTCTGTTCCTTCTTAGGCTTCTCTTAATACCTTTATTCTACTTTATAAGAACACCTTGAACTTTTAATGAGCTGGCCCTCCTTGTGTAGGCAACACCAGTATTATGTGCAAAACAGCAGTAGCACCAAGATGTAGCTCCGGGCAAACTTCCTGAGCTACCATGACTTTGCAGTAGCTCCTCTTGCACCACATCCGTCATGGAGCAGAAGTCCTCATAGTTGCCATGTTCTGAGATTACAAAATAACTTTCTTTGCTTGCTTTGGAAATATAATGTGATTGTGGACGTATGGATAACTATTTATCAGCACATCAGCTGGAAACCTAACTTTTGGCCAAATCAAATAACTAGTGCTTATGCATTCTTAAGCATGTGTTTTCTAGGCAGGGACTCTGGCATGCCTCCTCTTGCATTTTCAAAATGTGAGGCAATGTAGTAGATGTAAAAATAATCATGTAAAGGTTAAGAAAGCTTTAATGCAATACAAAATACATGGAAGGCTGGAGAGCAACTTGTGCCTTTTTTGTTCTGTATTTTCTTTAAAGCTGGACATTTGCCCATGAGCATTGTGAAAAGGGCTTCTCCAAACACTAAACTTGATGACCTAGTTGAGTGAGTGCCTTGGCGTGGCCTTCTGTTATTAGTGAAAATAAATACAATTTTTCTTCTTTGTAAAGCTTTTCAAGGCCTAATGGTGCTTCCTTGCACTACTTGAAGAACAGGTGGTTTAATGTTAAAAAAAGATCAACTGCAGTTAACCTAATGCAGTTCTCATGCAAACCAGACCTTCTATGATAAAACTATATACTATCTGAGAGTGACATCTTGGAAAATGGGTACTGAGTATACCTAAGTGTATTGTACAACAGCAAGTAAATCCTTCAAGAATGTACAAGTAGTTCTTCCATTGAATGATCTCTGTGAGATTAAACTAAACTTTCTTAGACATCTATTAAAATATCTGCAATACACCACAGGTTGTTGCTTTTTAGTGTGAGCAGGTCTACAGATTGTGAATATATATGGGGAAAGAATTTGACCCTCTTTTGCCTTAAACTTTTTACAGGGAGGCACTTCTTGCAGGATGAGGGAGAGTGATTGAGCATGACCAGACAAAGAGAATCAGTTCATATTAGCCTAGTGCTGTATTATTACTTGGCATATAGCAAGACCAGAACTTGTAGTAATCCATAGAATCATAGAATCACCAGGTTGGAAGAGACCCACTGGATCATCGAGTCCAACCATTCCCATCAAACACTAAACCATGTCCCTCAGGACCTCATCTACCTGTGCCTTAAACACCTACAGGGAAGGTGAATCAACCAC
>WAAB01018673.1:106588-151955 GCA_013389865.1 Piaya cayana | reverse complement strand
GTGGTGAGGGGCCCAGAACTGAACACAGTATTCGAGGAGCGGTCTCACCAGTGCCAGGTACAGAGGGAGAATAACCTCCCTGGACCTGCTGGTCACACCGTTTCTGATACAAGCCAGGATGCCATTGGCCTTCTTGGCCACCTGGGCACAGTGCTGGCTTGTGTTCAGTCAGCTGTCAACCAACACCCCCAGGTCCTTCTACTCCTGGCAGCTTCAATTACGTCTGTGAATATTGTCACATCAGTGCCATCTGTGACATCTGTCACACCTGGGACTATTGTGACATCTTTGATATTTGTGATTTCTGTGGATCTGTGTCTATTGCGACATAAGTGACATATATATTGTCTGTGACTATAGTGATATCAGTGACATCTATGTCCTCTGTGACTTTTTTAACAACAGTTACATCTCTGAGGTCTTTTACTTTTATGACATCAGTGTGATCTCTAATGTCTGTGATAACTGACATCTATGTATTCTGTGATGTCTGTAACAATTATGACATCAGTGACATTGGTGATGACTGTGGCATCAGAGATGACTGTGACATCAGAGACATCTGTCATGTCATTGACTATTGTGACATCACTGACATATGTAATGTCTTTGACTATTGTGACATCGGTGACACCTGTCATGTTGGTGTCTATTGTGACATCACTGACATCTCTGAAATCTGTGACATCTGTGACTGTTGTGACATCAGTGATATCTATGTCCTCTCTGACTTTTGTGACATCAGTTTCATCTGTGAGGTCTTTTACTATTGTGACATCAGTGTCATCTGTAACATCTGTGACGACTGTGACATCAGTGTAACCTGTGACGTTTGTGACAATTATGACATCGTTGACATTTGTGAAGACTGGCATCTCTGAATATTGTGACATCAGTGACATTACTGTGATCTGTGACTATTGTGACATCTGTGGTATTTATAATTCTGTGTCATCTGTGACTATTGTGATGTAAGTGACATCTGTGTCCTCTATGACTTTTGTGACATCAGTTAAATCTATGAGGGTCTGTGATGTTAATGACTATTGTGACATCAGTGATATTTTGACGTCTCTGAAGATTGTGACAAGGGAAATTTTTGACGCCTTTAACTATTGTGGCATCAGTGACATCTACAACGCCTGTGCCTATCGTGACATCAGAGACATCCGTGAAATCTGTGACATCTTTCAATATTTTGACTTCAGTGATATTTGTGATGGTTGTGGCATCTGTGAATATTGTAACATCAGTTACATTGTGATGTCTGAGGTTATTGTGACATCAGTGACATTTGTGAAGTCTGACGAGCTTGACATTAGTGAAATTTGTCACGTCTTTTACCATTGTGACATCAGTTACATCTGTTTCTATTGTGTAATCAGTGACAACTCTCACGCCTGTGACTATTCTGACATCAGTGACATATATGTTGTCTATGATGATTGTGACACAGTCACATTTTTAACGTCTGTGATGTCTGTGAAGATTGTTTCCCTTTGGAAAATAGCATGAAACATGAAAAACCCTATTCTTAGTAAAACTGCAGTTTGGTCTTCTTCATATTTTTACTTTTTGGGATGAGAAAGGTTGGTAAATAGGAACTGTAACTTGGACAAAATGCAGATATTCTTCAGTGAAAACCAGTTATTTCTGCATTACGTGTGTTTCAAAATAGCTTTGTGGATATTTTTGTGTAGTAGCTGCTTTCTTAATGAGTCACAGTTCTTCCTAGATGGAAGTCAATGAAGCAGAACAGCTCTTGCAGATTTTCTTTAGAAGTTAAGTGCCAGAAGACTTATTTGCTTTGTACAGGATGTTGGAAAAATGGTATCTCTGTTGTGAAAGCATGTGCTTGTGCAATTGAAGATTAAACAGGTGATTTTTAATCTGGAAGACTTTGGCCATCTAGACTGACTTTACCTGACATGCTCTATCCAATTCTGGGGTCCCCAGTACAAGAAAGAGTGGGTCCAAAGGAGGCCCATGAAAATGATTGGAGGGCTGGAACACTTCTGGAAACAAAGGCTGAGAGAGTTTGGACTGTTCAGCCTGGAGAAGAGAAGACTCTGAGGAGACTTTATTGCAGCCTTTTGGTACTTAGACACCTTGTAAAAAACCCATATGTCTCCATCTTTCGTACTAGGGCCTGTAGTAATGGAACAAAAGCCAATGTTTTTAAACTGAAAGAGGATAGATTTAGGTTGGACAAAGGAAGAATTATGAGGATAGTGGGACACTGAAACAGCTTGCCCAGAGAAAGTTGTGGGTGTCCTATGACTTGACATATTTAAGGTGTAGCTGGATGGAGCACTGAGCAACCAGACCTACTAAATGATGGCCCTCCATGTGGCAGGGGCATTGGACTCGATGATCTATAAAGGTTCTTTCCAACTCAAACCAGTCTATGAAAAAAGCATCAATCATAATACATGAAAGTAAGAAAGCAACATTAGAGTTTCCATTCCAGCATTACTTTTGGTGGTTTTTTGACTTATGAGGGCAGCTTGGATATCCACTTAAAGTAACTGTCTAAATGGGATTGCCTAGAGGCTTTTATTCAGCATTATTGTAGTTTACTTAGGACTACATTGAAAAATAAACTAAGACATTCTTCATTTTCCAGAGGTTATTGCTCAGCTGGTTTGAAATGGATTGGCAAGACCAGTGTTAAGTTCTCTGGTTTAAAAACTAAGGTTTGAAATACTGTCACACTGTTTTGTCCAGCTGCATAGAAAGCTTATGTTGTAGATCATGCTTTCTCAAATGTTCTGCAGGGGAGAGGGTGCTCTTCTTCAGAGACTTCAGTTCAGATATGCTCTCAAGTTGCACTGGGACACAGACTTCTAGCACATTGTATGCAGCAAAGTCACTGCCAAATTTTACCTTCAAGTTCGCAGTGACTACGGAGATACCTTAACTTCTGTACCTGTGCTTCTTAAAGCCTAATCCTGCAGTATTTAGAAAAATAAGGAGCCAGGCTTTTAATGGAAGAGGTTTTTAAAAAATGCTATTAGACTTGCATAGAAAATTAGTTGCCAATAATCCTAATATCTGCAATGAAAATAAACAACATTTTGCCAAAACAGTTGGTCACTGCTTCTCACTTGGGGATGCTTAATGCTTAATTTCTGATTTTTACTTCCAGCCTTTTTGGCTGAAGAGTTTTGTTTGTTTTGCTTTCTAAAATAAAACCACTGAGCTGAGGAGAATACATGGATGTTCCTTGTTTGGTTGAAATCAGAAGTTTGCTTTGCTTCCTGGTGGTTCTTTGGGGATGCTCTTAGTTTTAAGTTTGTGATGGAAAATAACTCTGAACAATTAAACCCCAAATTAAGCAAGGTTTTTCAGAGTTAATAAAGGTATAAACGAAAATATGGCCATCACTTTCCCTCATCTTTTTCTAGGCAAAAATTACTGTTTTCCTGGGTTTTACAGTTATAAAATATGAGTTCTTTCCTTCTAAGTTTTGAAGTTTTGGTGGAAAAGCTTTCAGTGCTCACTGTGCTCTTCTTGAATACTAGTTTTGTAGTACCATATTGTATTAAAAAGTGGTTCCATTTTCTTCTCTTCTCTTCTGCTTTCTTAAAAATTTTTAAAAGGTGAATACAGATAGTATAGATATTTATTCCAAAATGACACAATTTGAGGATTGCTGCCAGTGAGGGTGTAATTCAGATCATTAGTGGAGTATAGGCACAAATTGATAAGTATAGTATCTACTGCAGTTTTTAGTTATACTGACATTTCTTCTACTAGACTGCAGGTATTAAATAGTTAATATTGGAATATCTTAGAATCCTAACTACAGTAATTCCCTTAAAGATTTCAGGTCATTGTAGCGTAAGCTGGTGTGCAAATGCCCATCTTTCCAGAAATTGGGCCTTGTATCAAACTTTACATAGGAAATGATGTATATGAAACTTTTTATTTTTATCGTCTTGCTTACTATCAGGGAAGCTTCCAGTTTTCTCCTTGACTGTTTTCAGAGCTTTCCTTTGTGACTCTGCAGTCATTAATCTTAGATATCCCCCTAAACTGCTGCTTTTATTTCTACTTTGAATCCTATGTCCTCCTGTCATGCTTTCTTTTTGGACTATTTTTCCTTCAGTAGTTTTATTAAATAACACAAATCTTGCTTTTGTTTCAGCTTTCTGCTGTAGTTAATTTTCAAAACGCCTTGTTAGCAAGAAATCTGTATTAGTTCTTCACTTTTATCTTTTTGTATGGAATAAAATGTAAGTCTCTCTTGTTTAAAGGAAACTGAAGAAGTCTTCCTTGTCTTTGTGGATATACAGTTTGGCTTGTAAGTGAAATCTGTTACGAAACTGTGTGAACTTCAGTTACGTATTTTTTTTAGTAGGACAAAACCTCAGGCCGCTAACCAGAAAAGAGCTGTATTATGCTGGGGAAAAATACAAAGCAAACAGTGGACTTTAGAAGAACAACTCTGAGATCATGCTGTCTTTGATTATAACTGTCCTCTAAGTGAGATGATGTGCTGTTACTTCCGAGCCTCAGTAGATGAACAGATGAACCTCAGGACTCTGGGATGCATCTTGTCAGGTCCCATAGACTTATATATGTTCAAGTTCCTCAAGTAGTCATGAACCTGATCGTCCCCTGCAGTGGGAGGGGCTTTACCCCCCTGGTCCTCTTCTTGTCCATTTACTAGAGGCTGACAATATTTTAGAGTAAATAAGTAATAAATATTAGTGTCAGCTTTTAACTTTTAAACATTTTTTCCCCTAACTTTCTTTCGTATTAATACAGGAACAGAGCTTTTGCTTTGAGAAAGTTCTAAAATCACTGATTACCACTAGAAACAAAGTTATGAACATGTTAAAAACTGGAGATATAGAAGATAATTGAATGTATTTGTTCAAGGAGAGACGGAGAACTGTACATCTCTGTTTTGTGATGAGTTAAAGGCATGAGACCCAAAATTTCAGTGATTATATTCTGTGACCAGAATAACATATATTGAACTTCTAAATAAAGAATAATCAGCATTAGACCAAATGGTTTAATGGATAAAGGGAAGGCAGGGCCCAGAGAAATTACTTTGAACTCTAATTGCTTGTATGCTTGTATGTTGAAATTTTGGTCATTGTAGTCATACATCGGTCCTCTCAGTGCTCCTCCTGCATCTCTCCCCTCATTTCTTGGAAGAACTTCAGTTTGTGGGGAAAAAAATGGTGGTGAAAAAGCTTGATGCTTGTTCTTTCATAGATTTAGGAGAACTCTTGAACTGGTAATGTTTGTTAGGTGACATCTGGATGGAAGGCCATTAACTAACTGTTGGATATCAGGTTTTGTGATATATTTTTTGAGTTGGCCCTGTTGCCTTTAAGGTAATGCTCTTCTGCACAGTGAAGCTCTGAATTAGTGAGCCAAAAGTCTTAGATTGTCATAGATTTTGATTGTTCTAAAGTTTTAAGAATTGTAAAGACTGCTTATTCTTGAATGAATGTTTAGTTGTACTGCATTTACAGAATTGATTTCAAATGTGGTGAAATTTTAACTTGTATTCATTTGAGCAAAAGATAACAAAAGTACACTAGAGAAGAATCTGGTAGATGAACCCTGTGTATCACTGTGACCTGTTACCCTAGTAATGTCTACAAGAACTTGTTAAAAAGTCCTGGGATTTAGGTTTATTTCTAAGCAACAGTGCACACTTTTAGTATTTATAGGGTATGGATAATTGAGGTCTGGTGAGCTAGTAGATAGGGAGGTTTTTTTTAAGTTGCTGGTTGAAGTAAGTGCCTCATCAATGTATACTTGATCAGTGAGTAGCTTTATGTATTGGGTTTTGTTTTAATATAGCAGAATCCCAGTATTCTCTCTTTCCTAAATATAATAATATGTGTTGAAAGTGATCTTGGAAGGTTATCTGTTCAGAACCTTTGCTCCAAGCAGGACAAATGTGTCAGGTTGATAAGGACCTTTTCCAGTCCAGTTTTTAGTATCTCCAAGCTGTTAGGCCTTTAGCTGTTGTGACATTGTACTAACTTGTTACTGCAAATCAGTTTTCTCGTTTTGTTGTTTTCTGTAACTAACTTTGGATAGAAAAATCTTTTCAGCTATGGATGACAGTACTTAGGGAAACAGATGGTTATGGAGAGTTGCGTTCTTTGCAAGCTACTTGATGCTAATGTGTCATTCATCCCTTAATTGTAGCAGTTGGATTACCTATCTCCTATCTCTCTTCTCCAGGTCTCATACATATCTCTCACATTCCAGCATGCATGTGACTTGCCTTTGCAAGCCAACATAAATCACATAGCAAGGTCTTTAAAGACATTTTGCTCAGTGGGTGGGATGGGACCACCCTGCTTGTGTAGTCATAGGCTTTGCTCCAGAAATGGTATGTTATCTTCCTCCACTGGAGTTACTACTTTTGTTTGGGTCTTACTGGAGTTTAAATCTGTGACTTTTCCCACTCCATGGTTAACATATATCATCCTGCAGAGTATCTTGTTATTGAAGGAGCTACTGTATTTATTGAACTGTGCTCACAGAAAGTAAAAGGCATGCAAATATTTATGAAAAAGTTGAAAACATAGAAATTAGAAGGAAAATCAAACAGGTTATCCATTTAAGAAGGAGGAGGAAAAAAAGCCTTTGGACTTCAGGTACTTGCGAAGAACATGCTCTTTGTGCTTCTAAATTTTACATTATTCTCCAGTTTTGCAACTTGACATGTTATCGATGCATTGTCTGTCACAGCTGCATGGTCAACACTCCTTGAGAAAAAGAAAAGTAAGGTGCTTTATAAAGTATGCTCACTTTTATCTTATTGTCTTATTGTTTTTCTGTAGTGCTACTGTGGGGAATCCAGTTAAGGAAATTTAGAAGTCATGGAGGAAAGTACTCAAAATGTCATTAAATCTCTTAAAGTGCTTGCGATAAATTACTGTGTAATGACACGTCCTTTAGGTTGTGCAGAAGAATGGAGAAAATATTGTATTTAACTCACTCTGCTTCTAGGTGGTCCATAACAGTGTCCTTGATGGCAGTTGCCAATGAAGTCTCTTGAGTGTTCTGGTATACTTAAATTATGTGTTTATGGTGCTCTTGAGATGTTCCTATCCAGGAAGCAGAATGGAGAGGACTGCAGACTTGTAGACTTATGGTAGAATCCAAACAGGTGCCCAGTGGCTTCTTGGAAAACTGTTCACAATGAGGAATGGCCAAGGATTTAACTGTACGTTAGCGTCTGTATCTTAGAGTTCAATCTCTGTTCTGGAAGGAGTGAACACATCTGTCATATGCAAAGGTAGCACTTGGGTGTTGTGTGCAGAGATGATTTCACTGTCGGGTTTGTGGAAAGAGAATTTTCTATCTGTATCTTTTCTTACCAGGGAGATAAAGGAGAGGGGTGCTCTTAGCTAGAATGGGTGTCTTTAGATGATAAAACCAGGAAATCCATCAGATGTCATGATATGGAGTTAAAAAAATCACTAGGAATAGGGGTTTTTTAAGTTAGAAAGCCCACTTTGTGTGCCATTGAATGAAAGCAACAACAACGAGGTGAATGCCATTTAATGAATGTAATTGCCAAGAGATGAAGCAATTTACTGTGAATTGTATTATTGCTTTAAAAAAAGCTTAGTGTTGTGTAGTGTGTTCAATGGCCGTTATTAATGCCACTTTCTAGATGGCTTAGGAATACCAGCTTCAAACCAAACTGAGAAATTCTCTTGATCCTCTATGCTAGCTCAGGCTTTTCCCAGATGATCTACATGTAGGAAAAGGCAGTTCAGTTGCTGGAAATGGATCATCTGATGTAGTATCTGATTCTGCTAGCATTCATTAAATGAATCCAAAACACAGGCAAAACTCCTCACATCCTGTTGAAATGTGAAAACAAAGCTGCTTTTTACCTCAGACCTGAGCTTAGCTGTGGAGTAGGTATGCATTAACCTACAAGTGGTGACATCTGCATTTCTTTGTGGGTTTTGGTGTTGTTTTGTTGTGTATTTGGGTTTCTTTGTTTCCCTAGACCAATTTTATAAGTAGTTTGCTTTGCTGTGTAGGATAACTGAAAATATTCTTGGATGAAAATGTAGCTGTCGTAGTATCATAGAATCACAGAATAATTTCGGTTGGAAGGTACTTTAAAGATCATCTAGTTCCAACCCTGTTGCCATGAGCAGGGACACCTCCTACTAGATCAGACTGCCCAAGGCCCCATCCAACCTGGCCTTGAACACCTCCAGGGATGGGGCATCCACAGCTTCCCTTAGCAACCTGTTCCACTGCCTCACAACTCTCATGGTGAATTAATTCTTCCTAATGTCTAGTCTAAATCTGCCTCTATCTAGTTTATACCCGTTACCCCTCATCCTATCACCACAAGCCTTTAGGAATAGTACCTCTCCAGCTTCCCTGTAGGCCCCTTTCAAGTAATTCTTATCGTTGTCCTTGTCTGTGGGCAGTCTCACACTCTTGTTTATTCATCCTGATACTCAGTCCTTTGGTTGTTTATTTATCCTTGATACTCGGTCCTTTGGTGATCTAGTTTAGGAACTAGACCAACATAAAACTGTCCTTAAAAGAAAGTAGCTTTTGTTTGTTATATTCCTGAAATGGGCTTATTCAGGTTAGGACAAGTTTCAGTAGTGGCATAAGGGATCAGGAATTCTCTGTGGGAGGGAGTGGAGAGGGGAGGATGAGCCATGGCACTGCCAGCTTGGTTGGTTTAAATGGTTACAGACTGCATCCTGATTTAAGAAGACTTAACAGAGCTTTTGGAAGACCCTAGGAAGATTTTTGTCAGATGTTTACTCTCATAGATGGAGCAGCTAGAGTATTTGGAAGGATAATTTATTCCAAAACACCAGTTTCAGAAAAGCCAGCATCTCTGGCAGTTGATGATACTGTGTTTGTGTCTGTCTCTTAAGTATCATATACACTGCTCTTCTGTATCTACATAATGTGTAATTTTGAAGATCCTGAATGTCCAATGGAAATCCTCTCCTGTGAGCATTCTTGCTATCACTTTATGGATGATTGTTTCATTGGTATCATTTTTCTCAGACAAATCAGGTTAGGTCAGGAGCGAAGGATGGAAAAGTAGGTTAATGCTGGTTAGGAAAGAAGAGAATTGAACGATAAACTCTATGGATAGAGTAGTTGACCACAGAGTTTTGTTGAATATGACTGCTGTAACTTGGTTGAGTGACAAGGTATAACTAAGTTGAGTTGTATCATCTTTGAAAACTGTGTTTATGAGAATACATATGGAAAAGTTTGTTACTTTACAGGGGCAAGCAGTTGAATTCCAAGGCAGCTGGGTGATTCTGCAAAATCTAGTGACTTAATAGTGAGCAATTCAGTGGAAGACCACTGAATTTTGCACTTCATTGTACCTCAGTTTCCCCTAAAACACAGGTGTTTCAGTATGAGGACTGATTTTATAATCCCTTGTATGGATGTTTTCATTTTGAGGGGATGTTAATTTTGAAATGTTTACTTTTAGCTTATGACTTAGGCATTAAATTAAAGTTGCATTTAGATTGGTGCTGTACCTCAAATTCAAATGATAAATCTCATTTAAGTACTTTCTCTTATTGCTTCCACTGTTTCGCATTTATTCTTGGAGTACTGCATTGTTAAGTTCAGCAGTCCTGTGTTTCAAACCTTATCTGATACTAGCTTTCTTGTATAAAATCCTACTGTTGTGTTTGTGGTTTATGCTTTCTTTTTGTGGTGTGTGTGCATCCATGTGTGCCTGTGTTGCACTTTGTTCAGCCCTTGTCCTTGGGATGCTACATTTAAGAGTTCCAGTGTCTGAAGCAGCAGATTTACCAGGGTCAGATCTCTAGCTTATAGTTCCTGAGGTTATGTCATGTCAGAATAGCCCCTGTTGTTTGTGCCTTCCAGCAGAGCTGGAATTCAAAACTGTCTCTTACTTTGACTTCCCAAGAATAAAAGTTAACAAATGTGCAAGTGGAAAATGATGGCATTAATCTCTGTTCACATAAAATATAGATGGAGTTTAGCATCTACTTGAAATAGGCAGTGGAAAAGTGTGTTGCTGAAGCCAACAAGCTCTAAACCTTTAATTGCCTGCTTATTTAGTATGTTTAGTTCTTCTGCTGTTTTGAAAACACTGTGAAGTCTTGCATGAAGTAATTATTTTATTAGATAATTACTGCTAAATGCAGGGGAAAAATTAATAGGCTCTCCTTTTGTGAATCTGTTTATCCATCTATAAAATGATTTCCTTAGATTCACTTTCACATTTCAGGCACATATTACTTCCAAAATGCATCTCCCCTTTCATCCATTACTGGCAAGAAGGCTTTTCGTACTAATTATTTCAAAGGTGGTCGAATTTAGTATATGAGAGAAAACGTATGTGAGGATGAGTCTCACTTTGATGTTGCTGAGTATTTTTATCTGGTGTACGATGGGAAGCCTGTGATAGTCAGCTTTCTTGGATCACAGTATGAAGATGCCTCTCTGAAGAAGGGCAGGAGGATTTATGTTTTCCCATTTTCCCAAAGCTCTATGAGAAAAGACTCCATTTTGTTTATTTAGTTGCTGAATTAAAGTATTTACTTTGGTATTGTAGAGTGAAAACTGAGAGAAGTGATGGTTCAGGTTTTTTTAATGTGTTGGATCAGTGCTGTGCATGCTTTCTGCTTTTGCTGATTTAGCAAAATGGTCTTATTCTTTATTGTAAAGTTTTAAGTATTATTCATTATTAAATAGTTGTGTGAATAGCTGCAAGGTAGTAAATCTGTTTTGGTTTGCACCAAGGAGGTAACAAAGAGGTGGGAAATGTTCTTTGCAGGAGTATCTCCTAATGAGAATGCATTTTTAAATCAACTTTCCTAACCTATAGTTGAACTGGCACATATTTTCAGGAGATGCTAAGTATTATTTTAATTTTATTTTTATTATATAAATATCATATATTTATTCAGTTTTGTGTGAATGAATTAATTAAAGCTTTATCTTTGATGCGCAGAATGTTTGGGGTTGGAGAAAGGTACCAGATGCCCATTAGATGTCTTACTAAAAATGCTCAAGACATATGAAATCC
This sequence comes from Piaya cayana, assembly GCA_013389865.1. NCBI lineage: Eukaryota > Metazoa > Chordata > Aves > Cuculiformes > Coccyzidae > Piaya > Piaya cayana. Next base: position 140,896 of record WAAB01018673.1, on the reverse strand, counting down.
TTACTTATAATACAGTGAATAAGGTCTTTTGGTATGTCATAATTTTAATTTAATTTCTCCTTCAGGTGGAATGTTTTGTGAATTTTTTTTTTCTGTTGTTTATCCGTAGGTTCCTATAGAGAAATCGGAATCCTTTGCATCCATGTTGAGACGCTCTGCCTTAATTCAGATGGGACCTGCCAAAGATAAAATTGTCATTGGTCGAATATTCCATATTGTAGAAGATGATCTTTATATAGATTTTGGTGCCAAGTTTCACTGTGTGTGCAAAAGACCAGAAGTAGATGGAAAGTAAGTAATAAACTTACGGTAAGCGATTAATATGTGAGCAACATACTGAAACGCTTCGCTAATGGACTGAGCTTGGATAGTTTGTAGGAATTTTGTGGTTTAAACTATGGAAGTTAACATTCTGCAGAATGAAAGCATGATCACAAACCAAGCTGCGTAGCTCAGACATCATTGTCTTGAATGCATATTCCTTTTCAAATTTGCATTATTGCTATATACATTTTTCCAACTTACAGTGACCAAAGGAAGCTACTTTGTGTTTTGTCCCCGAGGAAAGGGAAAAATGTTATCTGGCCTGTTAAAACAATCAGTGTTTATTGAAATATTTGGGAGTTTTTTGAATGTGGAACTTTAATCCACTGTAAATAGAAAGCCCCTTTAGACGGGAACTATCTATGCTTAATAGATAGACCTGAGGTGATGTACTGGGGAGTTCACACGTTATTTGTGATAATACTGTTTGTAATAGATGATCAGTAGTACAGTATCCCATATTGTAGAAGAAGATTTTGTATAGATTTTGGTGGCAAATTTTATTGTGTGTCCTGAACTAGGACAACTGTAGAGGTACTAGAACACTTGTACTGGGGAATGCAGTAGTTAAAGAGCTAAAAGACAGGAAAGCAAAAAATTCTAGTGGAAATAGCACTTATAAGCTTTCTAAACTGTCTTTAGCACCTTGTTCAAAGATCTCTTGTCTACTTAATTTGTCTTCTACTTGTTTTAACACGTACGTTTTAATACTTAGACAAAATACCATGTTTCCAAATTCATAACATCAGAATATGTTAGTCCATCTCTTTTCCCTCTTTTTGCCTTCAGAGTGGAGAGGCATCTTTGTTAATCTACCAGATCACCGTGTCTAAAACATTAAATACAGTTTTTGTGATAAACAGTTCTGAAAAAGTTGGGTTTTTTTTAAAGAAAGATTCAGTAGAAATAGTAACACATTTGTGTGCAAGTCGGTGTTAGTATTTTATCAGAGCATTAGTATATTCAACTTCCTTCTTTGACAGCTGTCACTTTAAAAGCAGACATGACTGATGGCTCAGGATAAACCAAATCTTTTGTGCCTGTCACATTTGGCAACAGGGGAAGATTTTCTTAGTCTTTTGCTGCTGCTATAGCGGTAAAGACCTTGTTGCTCTTTGCATCTCTTGAGAATCCTAAATCAAGATGAACTTCACCTTTCCCAACCCCATTCTTCCTGAGGAGTGTTTCTCTATTTATCTCAATCTATGGCCATTAATTTTGGTTTTGTGGTAGAGTTCAGATCGAAACTCCCTGTTCAGCTGACCCAGCCTTCTGTCAGACCCACTTGACTTGCCCATGCACGTTGAGAAAGATGCTTCTAGAGCTCTGGGGATTTTGACCTTATGTCCTTATGACCTTGTGGCCTCTTCAGGGCACCTTTTCATATCAGGACAGCTTCTTACCTGCCCCACATAAATCTACTGTCCTGAAACCCAGTAGTTTTTTCTGCCAGTTGCCTTTCTCACTTTCCGTCATTGTTTAAGCTCTGTCACTGATGGTCATTGCAACCAAGGCTTCCATCAGCTACCACATTCCCAAACAGTTCTTTCATGCTAATTTTGACCCATATGTCTCCACTCTCTCTTTGCATGACTCATAGCAAGACTCCATGCACTCATGGCCCTTCCTTGCTGCCAGTGCAGTCCCTTTACCTTGTCCCATGTTTGTTTGCATGCTTCGTGCTAAATTTGGGGAGCAGGCAACTTTGTGTGTTGTCTTCAACGCGCTTACTCCATTTCATTCACCTTATGAATGCTGAGCCCACCGGTTGCCGTTTTCTTGTGTGATCTTAATATCTCATTTTGTCGTGGTGCTCTAGAATACTCAGATGGCAAAACAAATTGGGGGAAAGTAATGAAATACATCTTCCTAAAAAAGCATGCAGGCAGAGAAGTGCCTTTTCTTTTGGTTTTGATGATTGTTTTTCTTTTTCCTAATCTCTTTGGGAAAGTTGTGTCACAGGATTGCAAAAAATGTATTTCATTATCTGCAATGATGGTATTGAGGTTGGAAGCATGCGTCAGTGTAGTTAAGAGACCAATAATATTGGTAAAATCTCACTGGAGTCAGACAAGGATGCATTATAAATATCAGCAGCATTTTGTTATGTGGAATTTTTGTTTGTATGAGGAGCGTTTATTACCTTTATGATTTCAAGGTCTTAGTTAATGAGCTCTACTTGTGTAATATATATGTAATTGGTAAAAAGCATGTTTCTTGATACACTTGGATTCAAGTACGTAAATTTCTGTTTTATGCCAACAACATACAGCAATTCTGTGAAGCATCCAGAGTTTATACAAATGAGAAGGGTCTGTAGGAGAGTAAGGGTAAAATAACTTCTCAGCTATAGGAAGAAAGTGGTTTATTTTTTTTTTTTAATTTTGATATGCAGAGGAAATGCAGTCCTAAGGAGGACAGTGTCTGTGTTAGATCTCCAAATGAGCAAAAACTTAATCCATAGCAAAACAGTGCTGTTACAACCTGCTTCTGCCATTATCAGATGGAATTCCTAAGAAACAGAAAATGTGGGAAGGGGTTTTGCTGACACTGCCTGTTACATGGTCTGCACCTGTACTGTTAATGACCAAGTCCCATCAAAAGCACAATGGCTTTCAGCAATTTTCTAAAATGTAGGATTGCAGGACTAGCTTCCAAAGAGGATTAAACTGCACCTCTCCATGCCAGTGTAATGAATCTTTATTTTCAAAGACTGCTGTAACCCTCCAGCAACTCCAGTATTATCAGGCTGTAGGATCAGAAAGACACTTCCTTTATGTTTGAGTATGCAGCTGGTGCAGGGATTTCCAGTATATCCTGTGGCAATTTTACTTGACATCTTTTATACAGTGCATATTTGCCAAACTGAAATAGTAGAAAAAGGAAGAAATCATTTGATGCCGGTTGTGATTTAAAACATGACTACTTAATGAGCATCATAAAACATTACCTACTGCTGTTGCTGTAAATTGTATAAAAATATTTACACTGTTTGAATGGCTGCCAGGGTGAATTTTATTTGGGGAACACTTTAAATTCTTTTCTTTTAGTTCTATTTTTTAAATATTTTATAGATAAGGGCAAAATGGAATCCAATTAAAAATAATATATCTTTTTGGTCTAGTTAATGTAAATAAGGGTTACTTTTCCCTAGCACATTCATTTTTAAGATAATCTTAAATAATCATAGGTGAAACTATTTAGAAGATCTTATAATAATAATTTTAAAAAATCAAATTTTGAAGAAACAGAGGTGAATGGAGAGAACCTGCTCTGTAGGTGGAGGATTTCAGTAAGACATCATTTGGTTTATTTCCAGCTTGTGTATTAAGTCACTTTGTGTTATGCTGGAGGGTGAATTTGGAGTCAGCTGCTCCATTCTGATGCCATGTGAATATGCTTCTTGGACAATTAGTGCATCTTTGAACCAGAAGGAGTTACCTTACACAAAGCAGGAGTAAGCTACCTTGCTCTCAGTGTGCGGCAAAGATACTTGCACAAGGGGAGATGTTGGTGTGTGGTAAACTCGCCCTTTGCTTGCTGGGCCCTTGTTTCCCTGACTGTTGTGCATATAACTGTGCAAGATTAATATGGAAAGGATTAGACAGACTATATTAAAGACACAACCTTTCTGACTCTTTCCTTTAAAATCAAGTAAATACCAGCCAGCTGTGAAGAGTCTGGCCTGACAGACTCACCCAACACCCCACTCCCTTCCCTAGGACCTTCATGCTTTCATTACCAGAGTAGTTCCAAGCATCAAATTAACTCTTAACTCGGTGTCTATGACTGACTGGGGGCAAAGTCTCTGGGCAGCAGTGTGAGACACCTGTAGGATATATATTTGGTGGCAGTGGAGAGACTTGATGATGTTTTTCTTAGAGTCTCTTTCTTCCCCGTCCTGTACTGCTGCTGACTGAAGTGGTGTTGTCCTGGCAGCCTGGAACATCTGACAGCTTTCATGTCAAACTTTGAATGTTGATGGTAAAAAAAAAAAAGGTAATTAATGTGGTACACAAAGGAAACATGTCGTGCTGCAGTAGTGGTTATTTTAGTTTTACGTATTTGTTTGTATAGTGGTCTACTTCCTTCTTGCTGTCTGTTGCGAGCCAAACAACATCTATTCCTCATGTAATTCTTGGGAGGAAACGAGGAAATTGCTAACCAGCAGAGAGAACAAGTGATACAATAAATTATGGTTTTGCTAGCACAGTTTTCAAACTCGTGCAGATGCAGAAAAAACAAGTCATGTAAAAGAGACTGAAAACATACAGAAATTTAGTCTTTTGTTTTTTGGTTTTTTTTAATAATCCATGTTGAAGGTACTGATAGAATGCACACCATGCTGGGTTGGTGTGCAAAATTGCTTTTGTTTTCCATGGCGTAGTTCTTGCTTAGAAAAGACTCGAAGTCTATTGAGTAAAATTTTCAACTCCCGCTTTTGATAAGTGAGGATGATGAACACAGTAACTATACTAGCAGCATTTTCTCATTCTATTTAAATGTTCATATTGTTGCTAGTAGCTCATTGCTGTTAAATCGGAGGCTTCCTCCTTTGCTGCTTCCCTTCTGTTGTAGTTTTCATTCCCAACAGATCAGTCTTTTTCTCACAAGTCTCTCTGGTAGTATCAGAAGATGGAGAAATCAGCTTCTTGAAGGGAATACATTGTCTTCATTCCTTCCATCATTTTTGCTGCCATTGCTTCATCTGTATGTTCTTTTGTGAACTATTTTTACCTTTTCCAGGTTTGTTTTCTGTATTATTTTTCCAATACTGATTGTAATAATAATACTGATTGAGTCCACAGAAGAGCAATGAAGTTGGTGAAGGGGCTGGAGAACAGGCCCTATGAGGAACAGGCTGAGAGCGCTGGAGTGGTTTAGCCTGGAGAAGAGGAAGCTGAGGGGAGACCTCATTGCTCTCTACAACTACCTGAAAGGAGGTTGTAGAGAGGAGGGTGCTGGCCTCTTTTCCCAAGTGACAGGGGACACGACAAGAGGGAATGCCCTCAAGCTCTGCCAGGGGAGGTTTAGGCTGAACATTAGGAAAAAAATTTTCACAGAAAGGGTCACTGGGCATTTGGAGCAGGCTTCCCAGGGAGGTGGTTGTTTCACCTTCCCTAGAGGTGTTTAAGGCATGGGTGGACGAGGTACGGAGGGCCATGGTTTAGTGTTTGATAGGAATGGTTGGACTCGATGATCCGGTGGGTCTCTTCCAGCCTGGTGCTTCTGTGATTCTATGATTCTAACATATATTTCAAAAATAAATATAATATAGTCATAATTAAGTTTTATAGTCATAATTACAGTTTTATATTATTATACCTATTCTATACTACATGTTTGTATGCCTCCTTCTAACCAATGTTTTCCCACTAAACTAATAGAATTTGCAGTTTTCTTGTGTTCTTTTAACCAATCACCATGTTTTAGAGGTGGCCATATTGCAGCAGTATACAGTACAATCCTTCCAATAATGCTTTTGGAAAGTTTTGTAAATAATTTTTTGCTCATTTATAAATAATTAAAGCAGAAATTAAATTAAATACTAGAATAGCTATTAACATAATCTCGTTTAGCCAACATAAGCACTTATCTGGCCTTTCACTAAAATTTGTTCTATTCTTCTGTCATTAGCTCCCATTTTTTTGTTGTTTTGTTCGGAAAACATTTCTTGTCTGTCAAAAAAAAGCAGTGGCAAAAGTAAGCAACCTGGGAGAATCTGGTCAGTGTATATGACAATTATTTCCTTTGTGCCTGTAGCTTTAAATGGCTTACCTCTGTCAGTGCTGTATTGCTGGCTAATATATTTGTAATTCTAAATAGCTGTCTGATATCAAAGCAATCTTCATACTTCCTTCTTCACCCTCCTTACCTTCCCAGTTTTCCTATCTATCAGGTGAGCACCTATTTATTGAAAGGAAAAATTCATCTGAGTTTTCAGAGATGAACTTAGATCATATTACTTTTGAATTATTGAATAAATCTTACCTGGTCAGGCTTACTGGATGGTAAAACAAAAGGTGCATGCACACTACACGTACTTTCCTGAATCTATTCCATCAAAAACATAATGAGAAAGCTGGTCTACACACTGTGAAAAGCAGCCTTTTTCTGTGATTAAAATTACCAGAATGTCATGTTGAAATTCTCTGAGGATCAAGGTGGTTTGTACTAGTCATCAGCAAACTTGGGGTTTGGCATTCTGGTCAGCCTTTGGTCTCAAACTTTGTCCAAATTCCAGGGAGAAACGGTAAGCAGGACTGATCTTGTTGTCCTGTTCCCACATACCAACACTGCAACTTGAAAAGGAAGCCTTATTGTTTATATTGAAGAGGGCTAAATTCAAGGAGGTGGCATGAACTCCCTTTTCTACAAAGCTTCCATATAGTGCAATTCGCCATTGCTCGGAGCCCAAACAATGCACGCGGTGCCACTCTGTCTGCTGTTGAACAATTTCAGCTCTCTTTCTTTCTTTTTTTTTTTTTAAACAAGCATGGAGAATAGCTGTGTGATTGCAAACTTAATCTGTGTACTTCAGTAAATAACCTCTAACTTATTTATAGCAGCGTGCATTTTGGAAATTATAGCATTTTTATCCTCTATGGACATAGCTTATTATTTACTTGGTTACTTTACAATTGTGACTGGTTTTACCACCCACTATATATCATTCTTCAGTGGTTTTTTTGACCACAAATGGGAGGTGTTTGCTTTGTGTAGTTTTGTAATACACAAAACTGCTTCCAGAGTTCCTGGAACCCAAAATCTGTAGACTATACTGTAACTTTTTCATCACAGATACTTTAGAGTTTAGTGGATGTAATAATACCATGGGACAGGTGCTGGTTATCAAAAGTACAATTAATATTAATGAGGCACCCTGTGCAATATTTGGTAGGGAGTATACAGCATAGACCTAGGATTACAACCACAGCAGTGCATGTGAGCCTGCAAATCACTTTTTCATCTTTTTTTCCCCCCCGGCTTCTGTTGTTAGTATGAAGTAGCAGAGAGTTATGAAATATGATGGCCTTTGGAGGAACCCCCCCCCACCCAAAACTAGTAGCATTTACCAGTGAAATTTCTGTGCCAGCTCTGTCATCCCAGGACATCAGGATAAATGGGAGGTGGAGTATGCTCCATAAAATGTCTTGGGAAAACAAAGCAGTCCATAGGTGGCCTGGAGCTTTTTTGGCACTGTCAAAGTCTGTAAATACTCATTAAGTCACATGTTTTCTCATATGTGGATGTGCACATGTACACGATAGAAAAAAAAACGCTTGGACAACTTATTACTGCATTGAAAGGCTTGAATATTGTCTATAAAAGATGAGGTAGGTTATTCTCTTTTCCCCCAATTTGGATATTGGATGTCAAGAACTGCAGAAACTAGAATTATAAACTCATTATTTGGCAGAAAAATTGAAATTGTTTCTAGTATTTTTTTTTAATTGATGAGAATAAATGACTTGAATCTATGTATGCAGCGTATTTGGAAATCTGATTCTTTTTCTTCACACTTTGGAGAGAGCCCCGTGGTTTGCATGCAGGGAGGAGCTCTCTCACATAAGTATTTCCAGTAAATCTCAATAGCTAAAAAAGGCTCTAGGTGTCTTCGCCAATCCAGATGCACAAGAGTATGATTTTTATTGAAAATGCTAAGGCTCCTCAAGATGTTTCACTGACTCTGGCTGACAGTGGAATAGGTAGGGACATGCCAGTTCTGTAGGTGTCGGGTACTTCTCAGGGGCACAGGGAACTGTACTTCACTAAGCCACACAGCAGGGGAAGGTGCAGGTGTTTCTGGCATAAAGTCTGGTCAGTTTGACCTGTTGCTGTAATGGAAGTAAAGGCTGGGTGAAAAAACAGTCCAGGTTAGCAAAGCAGTATAACCACTTTATTAGGTTGGGTGTAACTGTGTGCTAAACCCTCTTCTTAGAATACTTAGTTGATCTGCAGTGCCGTGCTGTTGTGGCCTTTGATTTCAGTTTGAAAGCTACCTTGGTCTAAACTAGCTTGTGGGCTCTGCATGGCAATCCACTGAGAAGCATAGACTTGCCCAAAGAGAGAAACTGAATTAATGATAGTTTGGACCAAATATGAATTGTAAGTCTTCATATAACATAAATCTTACTTGGGAAAATTGATGCTATCATATAACTGTAGAGTGGTAATTATTCATCCCTCTGGAGTGGTTTCAGTACATGAGTCTGAGAAGGGAATTAACACAGCTAGGGAAACACTCTGAAAGTGATATATCAACCCTGACCTCTTCAGAAGGCATGAGTCAAGCCTCCCACAAATAATGATATTAAAATTGTTAAATTGTTTTTAATTTTTTGTCTTATTTATTTTGGAGTTCTTAATACGTTGTTTTGGGTTTTTTTTAACTTGTCAGAATAGGATTTTTTTAGTCAACCAAACTCTTTTTTTAAAAGGCAATCAAGCTTCTTGTGTAAATGTATAACTGCAAGAACCAAGACTCTTAAGACACCACATCTTAGAAAGATATGATAAAATTGTTAACATTAGCTAAGCTAGAGATATTCTGCAGACTTAATTCACTGATAATTCTTCAAGGTCAGTACTGGATCCAGTTCTGTTTAATGTTTTCATTAATGACCTTGAGTGACGGGACAGACTGTACCTCCAGCAAGTTTGCATAAAGTACAAATCTCGGAAGAGTCATTGTTACACTGGATGGTTCTGCTGGCATCCAGAGGGACTTAGGCTGAGAGAAGTGGACTGAAGTGAATCTTAGCAAGTTTGACAAGAAATGCAAAACCCTGCCTCTATGGAGTAACAGCTCCAGGCACCAAGACAGGTTGGAGCCACCTGGCTAGAAAGCAGCTTGACAGTAGAAGACCCAGGGGTCCTGGCAAACACCAAGCTGAACATGAGGCAGCAGTGTGGCCTGGCTGTGAAGAAGGTGAATGATATCCTGGGCTGTGTTACTAAGATGTTGCCAGCAGGTTGAGGGAGTTGATTTTTCACCTCTCCTCAGCATTAATGAGGCCGCATCTGGAGTACTGGGTTCATTCTTGGCTCCCCAATACAGGAGAGACATGGACATACTGGACAAGGTCCAACAAAGGGCTACAAAGATTATGGGACTGTAGCATCTCTCCTCTGAGGAATGACTTAAGAGAACTGGGACTGTTCAGCCTGGAGAGGAGAAGGCTCGGGGGATACTCAGTAGTTTTTGTAAATACCTGAAGAGGGAGGGTGCAAAGAGGATGGAGCCAAGCTCCTCAGTGGTGCCCAGTGGCAGGACTAGAAGCAGTGGGCACACACCAAAAGAGAAGAGTTTCCCTCTGAATATCACAGAATGGTTTGGGTTGGAAGGGATCTTTAAAGATCATCCAGTTCCAATCCCCTTGCCATGGAGAGGGACATCTTTCACTAGTTCAGGTTGCTCAAAGCCCTATCCATTCTGACCTTTAGCAATTACAGGAATGCAGCTGCTCTGAGCAACCTTTTCCAGTGTCTCACTGCTCTCATCATGAAAAATGCCTTCACTAAACACTTTTTCACTGTGAGGGTGACCAGGTACTGGTGCAGGCTGCCCAGAGAAGTTTCAGTGTCTTCATCCATGGGGATATTTAAAAACACTCTGGGCAAGTCCTGAGGGGCACTGCATTGAGCAGGGAGATTGGACCAGGCAGTTTCCATAGGTGTCTTCCAACTTCTGCAGCTGTGTGATTCTGCTGTGATAACTTGATAGAAAATCTGTCTGCCTGACTGAAGGCGGTGGCCATTGATCATTTAGTCACGCAGTTGTATTTGCAGTCAACTGTCTGTACAGAGGGGTAGTTTATCAGAGGGAAGCGTGGGTGTTGACTGCCACTTGGAATAGGCCCAAAAGACTGATAAAATTAATTCTGTTACTCCTACACACTGAATCACTGACAGATGCTTTTCTTCCCCTGATGCTGTCTCTAACTTCTTGTCAGCCTATTCAAAAACCATTATCCATCCAAGGAACAAAATCAGGTAAATTCCTACAAACTGCGTAAGCCTTTTAAGGCCAAGTGTCTCTGAGCTGTTCAGAGGATTCAGCTGCTTTGCTATTATTGAGCAGCCCAGCAAATCTGTATATAAAGAAAAAAAAGGCAAAAATAACTAGCATTCTATTGTATGTCTGTTATTTAAGAGTAACGTATTTTCCTTTTTTCCTTTTGCTCCCTAATATGCTAAGAAAGCAACACAGTCTTTGCCACATCTGTTTTCACGTGCACTTACGTGGAGCTAGGATGGAAATAGAAAGTGAGTATAATTTTTATATCAGATGTTTTGGAGGAAGGACCAGAGGCAATAGAAGAACTAAAGCAACACATAGCTTGTATGTAGTTCCCATCACTGAGTAAGAAGCATCTGACAATACAGTTCCTGCTATTGTATTTGCTTACCTGATGTTTCTTAAACTTTCAATATTAAATTTAAAATCTTAGGCAGATATTGATGTTGTACTGGAAGAAATGTGGTGTAAGTAGAAACTCATGTATTTGAAAAGAAGATAAGAAAAAGCATTACTCTTCTAAGAGTATTCAGTAGCTGTGAAAACTCGCCTTAATAAATTTTGGAGTCTGTGTGTGGTCACTGCTGCCATGGCTCTGTCAACATTTTAGGCATGGTAACAGCGAAGCAGGGTGAAAATGTCTATTGCTTTCAGAACTTTCTCAATGTAGCTGTGATTTATGGACACTGAAATATGAAGTATGATGATAGTCAATCACTGAGCATTTTTTTTTAACAAAAACAGAGCTCTTCACTTTTTCCTTTGTTACAGCTGTCGAGTGGCAAATTTTCTATTTTGCTGTCTTAGCATTTTATAACAATTTCTTTTTTTTATCTAAAGAACTCAAAATCCAGCCACCTAGCCTGGATAAGAAATAACAACACCCTCCAGTCCTCCAAATCCTGAAGGAATTGTTCTGAAAAGTATTGAAGCTATTTTTTAAAATGAACTGCTTTGAGACTTGGCAGGCTCTGATCACATGGAGAAATGCACATAATGTGATCACGCTGCATAAGCATGTACCCACATAGCCAAGAAATTGAGATATGACTCTAAAGGCAGAGAAATAACTCTTGGATACAATGAAAAAAAAACCTGTGCTTGTTAGAATTTGGTGACTTTGCATTAGTAGGGTAAGAGAAAAAGTGCTTAAGCAATTTTTTTATTAATGACTGTATTGGAAGGAATGAATGATTGCTTACTTGTTCTCTGTGAAACCTTTAATTCTTTATTTTCATAGCAGTAAGTGGGCTTTTCAAAAGGCAATGAGCTCTTAGGAACCAGTTCTGCAGTTGGAATAAATTTGTTTAAAGCATGTCTTTGTAGAAAAGCACAGTGCACATGATTAACTCTTCTGAAATTTCTGGAAGAAATGGAGTGTTAATTTTAAAAATGAAAATATTTAAATTCTAACCTTCTACAACATGAAATCCCAATCAAACTTTTCAGGTCTTTTACATACATCGGAAAGAGGTATGAGTATCATATGAGTTTAATTTATTTGTAATCTGTACTCATTAAATATTGAGGCAGACATCTTAATCTGAGTAGTAATTATAAGTCGATTGCTAATCTGTCCTTCCATTTCAGGAGTTCAGTTACTTCTTTTCCTATGGCTTTATATGTTTGTAGCTACCTAAAAATGTTTTAATCTTTCAGATTGGGTAATGACTGCTCCCCTTCACTCATCTTTGGGAGTCCGGTGCCAGACCAGTCTACTTACCACTTGAGTACTCAGTTTTGCTCCTTCTGAAGCCTGTCAAGACTGTTCTTGGCAACTGGCTTGACAGGGCTGCTGGAGAAGAGACTGAAATGCACCCTGCTTCTTCTAGTCATAGCTCGGTAAACAAGCTGGGATCCTCTGCTTGGCAGAAGCCAGTGCTGGCACTGCTGCCAGCCTGTGGGGGAGATGCAGAGCAGCAGTGATGCGTGGCAGCAAATACAGTCTCTCTTTCTGGGTCTATTGGTGACTTGAATCACACACTGCTGTAATGTGAAGCATTGTGAAATATTTTGCTTCTGCAAGATGTATTAAGAGTATGCTAAGCTTTGGCCTGGTGTACACACCAGCTACCAGTGGTGCATGTAGCTAAAAATGTAAATTATAGTAAGCCAATGGAAAGGAATAACGTATGGCTGGGTTAAGTTAGGCTAGGTTTGACATACTGAGCAGTGATTTGAGCTTTAGAAGAAAAATAAAGGAGTTTTGCAGTGATTTAGAATCACCCCATTCACTCCATTAAAAAAGTTGGTGAAGCAGCATTGACTTCTCCATTTTCATCTTCTCCCTTCATAGGACAAACATGGATTTGAATATTTATCACAGCAAAGAGTTTCCTATATATTACGTTAGGTGTTAATTCCTCCAGCCTCATTGATCAACCTTCAGATCTAAGATATTCCTGTGCCCGGGGATTTAATAGTCCTAATAATAATTGAAAAGTGAGGATTTTCCTCCTTTAAAGTGAACTAAAAACCGTCTGTTCAGGATTGTGATTGATCATATCCATGGTAGGCTTGCAGGTGTACTTTGGCATTCATACAAATGTTTGCCTGCTTTACATACTCAGTGCCAGTTTACTCAAGTGCATTGTATCTCGTAGCTAACGTTCAAAGCAGACAGCCCTGCTTTATTTAAATAAGGCCATGTGTAATTATACAATACAGAAGTTCTTGTGCTAAATTAAAATTAAATATCTGAGAATAAAGTGATTGTCTTCACGTATCTTTTAGGGTACTTACAACTTGTTTGCCAAGTGTTAAAGTCATGGCATCAGGGTCCCAAAATTTTTATGACTGGCTCACACATTACAAAACTTTCAGTTTGTGGGATTTATTTTTTTCTGGCATATTTTGGGTCTTTCTTCTGTACTTGGTTAATGTAATAACAACATTCCAGTATTTCAACCTTAAAAATATAAAATTGAGTGAGCAGCTGAAAGCATACTAACGCTATCTTGGCTACTTGTACTAAAAGAAACAATGTTCTTTGTGTTTCATTCATGAAGATCTAGGTTTTTGTTTAATTTAAAATGTATTTTTCTTCTCCACCTCCTCCCTATTTTTTTAACCAATTCACAATCTTAAAACCTGTTAAGCAGTTCTTTGACTTTATCGTGTATGAACTTCATCTGTAGCATGGTCTTCGTGAGTTAAAGAGCAGGTGCTAATTCCCTTATACCTGAAGCTTCATGCTAAGCATACCAAAGTCTAAATATCTTTTGCAAGCAATGACTTCACTCCTTAGTATAAAGTGTACACACTTTGTTTTATGCTCTAGTATATGAATCAGGCAAGGGCAACAGTTTTGACTTTATGTCATAGGGCTACTTTTGTTTCCTTGACGTGCTTATAAGGATGGCAGTGTAAATAACAGAAGTACTCTTTCCATAAAGTGACAGTTGACAAAATTAATTATTTGAAGAATAGCAATAACTTGTATTCTTTCTTTTACTAATAGGTAACTAATATAAAGGTTCTTCTGCAATATTGTGTATGGGATAAATTTTCCCTGGCCTTTTATTTGCACAATACAAATGTTTTGTATGAAATGCAGATGTATAGCTATGGTTGTATTTTGTTACTCTTCTCAGTTCCTTTAAAAGTCTTTGTAGCAGGGATTTAAAATAACAACTATGATATTACTGTCTTTGATGTACCTTTCGAAGATACATAATTTCATATCTCACACTTGGTTTTTCTTCTTGGTCAAAGTTGTTGCCCTGAATCGGGTCATGGTGGTGGTGAGAGCTGCATGACTAGCGACTGTGGGCTTCCCGCCGGAGCTGTCCTGCACAGGGGGATCCGCTGCTGGCTGCCGGGGAGAGCACAGAACCATTCTTCCGCCTTCACTTCCTCGGCTCTTTAGCCCCCATTGAGCAGCGAACAGTGGCAGGGGACAAAAGCTGTATACACTGTACAAACAGAGCACCAAAGCGGCAGTACACTGACTCATTCTTCGCTCTGTGTGAGAACTGAGGGGGACTCTATTCACCGCCTTTGTGCCGGTGTCTGTCAACAGCGCTGTTTGAGGCCAGCCCCATTGTGCTGGCCAATGTTTCTTATTGACCCGAGTCTGTGCCCGCAATGTTCCCAGGGTCGAAGTTGCGAGCGAGAGAATGTTTGAAAAGGAGTAATCGTGGGCTAAATGCATTTTGCTGCATTGTCGTCTGACCTATTAAATCTAAACTGCGGTCCGCGTTCATGCAAACAGGTAATTATGTAGTCACAGCTGCGGCCATTGACATCTGGTTACCGCCCCTTGGAAAAAAGGGGATGGGGCACTTGCCTCTTCCTCCAGACTCTCAAGCACTGAACTTTAATGATATTAACTGAAAATAGAGGCTGGATTAGTGAGACTGACAGGTCAACAAGGTGGATACTTTATCCATGAAGGGAGAAATAAGTCCAAGCGCAGTTGCTGCCTTGCACATCAGATTTTTCCCATAGCTGCAAGCTTAGCTGGGATCCACATCCAGTTATTAGTGGTTTTAGATCAGGAGAGGCTGCAAGATAGTTTTGTCATCCTGTCTTGCAGAATGTTTGTGCAGAATAGCTCTGCAAACAGCCACCACATCAAGTAATTTTTGGGGTTTTTTTGTCTAAACCAAGTAACTTACAATGGCTCTTGTCCCTAGAGGCTGAGATGCCAGGATTTCCAAATAACAAATCTTCATTATCAATAGGCCAGCATTTCAAAACTTAGTGGTAACTGTACAAGGGTAATAAACCATTGCTGGTAATAAATTATTTCAGGGCAACTGGTTTTTCTTTTAATGTACTTTGGAACTGAGGTGTAGTATTGGCATGTAAATTAGTTTGAGACATCTCTCTCACCCCCTTCCCCCTTCTTCCTGGGAGGGAAGAAGTCTCTACTGAACATACATAATTATTAAAACAGCGTGCTTTTCTATCTTGTGCAGTTTTCAGTGATAGGGTAGACAACAACCACTATGGAAATTAGGTTAGGAAACGAGAAAGGGTTACACGGCCCCGGATGACTTCTGTGGCACATCAAAGCTGAGAGCACACTCAGTGGTGGGTAGTCCTGGCTGTGGGGCAGGAGGGGAATGCAACTAGCTGATAAATCCCTAGTTTAAGTGATCTTTTGCTGGAATGAATGGTTAGCTGCTTCTTGCATGTGCTTCTTGCAGTGCTGTTTCACAGGAGCCAGTTCTTACGAAGAGCTGTGGCAATGTGGAGTGTAATGCAACAGGGTCAGTAGGTGCTACAAGTTATAGACCAATATATGTGTATATATACACAAAATCCATAATAGTTAAAGGAGGACTGTAGTTGCCAAAAGTCCCTGTCCTGAGCAGGAATGAACATGTCCTGTTCATTGTCCTGAGCATGCCTGAACAGTTCCTGAGCATGCCTGAGTTCCTGAGCAGAGGGCTGGCTTGTCACTCATGGAGCAGGGAGGGCGAAAAGCTGGTCTACTCACATTCAGGGGAACTTGCTTGTGTGTGGATCACTAAAATCATTGTGTACAGGCATCTGTCAAGTAATTAGCTTTTTCTCTTTTTGTTAGTTGTTTTTGCTCGATTTGTGCCATTTTCAACTCCTTACAGGCCTCTATAGAACTTACTGACTCTTAGGTAAGAACTAAGGGTAAAAATTCCACACCCAAAAATATTTCAAATATATTCAGAAATTTGTTGGCATGTTTTTCAGGCAGAGCATAGCAAGGAAAGACCAAGTCCATCTGCTAGCAAAAGACAGTTAAACTATATTTGCACAATTACCTGCTTCTGTGGCTCTTCAATACTTATTGTTGTAGGAAGGAATAAATTTCCTTTGAGACTTCTCTAGGATTTACCAGGGCTAAATACATTCTCTTTGCTGCCTGCATGTCAAGACACATTTTTCCAAATGTGTGGAAATCTGTATTTGTGCATTCCCCAGTAGATTTCTTAACTTTATAAAAATACTAGACCATCTTCGGTAGTTGTTTTTCATGTATGTGGCTCTGTCTCCTAAACAATTTGGCCAGTTTCTCTGCTTGCAAAAGGGAAATATTCAAAATTGACTATTTCCTCTTCAGGACCTGCTTTTTTTCCTACTGAATAGGGAATACCCAAGAATAATATTTATCTGAAGGATTCAGTCTGTCTCAAACTGTGTTCTTCTAGCTGTTTTATCTGTTGGGAAGATAAATGAGGCTGAAGATTTACTTTAGAAAACTGTCAGTGCCTTACACTTTTAAAAATACTTTAATTCTATGACTCGGAAAACCTGTTCTACTCCAAATATGAAAAGTCAGGAAGCTCGTGAAGTGAGAATTCCCAGCAGAGATAAAGAAGCTTTCTGGTTAAATTGTTTTTTCCTGACTTACCCAAGAAGTAAAACTTGAGCAAACTTTTAACTTGGGTACTGCAAGTTGGATACCATGTCCACCCTGTGATATCTCAGCTGTAGTTCTGAATATCTCTTCAGATCATTCAAAAGTAGTTACAAGAATATATTTTTCAAAGAGGCAAAGATGAGCTGTTGTCTCTAGATGCATCACCTAACTTGTTGAAATAGGTGTTAACCACAGCAGCATTCTTGTGCCTTGGGAAGATGGTGCTGTACAGTGAAAGGAAGACTGAAACCTAAATGTAAAGGTAATTATGTGCTTGGTGATTGAAGCATTAAGGTAGTACTGTCAGTGTAATTAGGAAAACCTTGCATGGTGTATGTAGCTTGGCTTCATGCTTCAGCAGACAAGGCACTGTAGACAAACTTATTACAGTTCCGAACAAAGGAGAGCAGAGGATGTAGAATTCTTGGATATGCACTGAAAACTGATTACCTGCACATGCAATACGTGTACTCAACATCCTGGCGATTTCCCAGAATGAAAAATTAACAATGACTTCGTTGATCTAATTAATTTTTTCTAAGCAGGAACTTACAGAAGTAAAACCAGGCAAATAAGCATTAAATATTTCAGTTAAAATGAATAATGTTTTAATTTAATATGAGTTACTCAGTGTGAGACTGATCACAATGCAACACTGTTATCCATCAATCAGTATCTCTTTATGTACTGGAAGTGGAAATTAATAATATTCATTCTGAAACTAGTTTACTAGTTTTCACTCATGGAGTGAGCCCTCCATATAATACATATATATGCAATTTATATATGATGCATATGTTGCCATAATATGAATGGGCATAGTTTGTGTACCTTTCTTAGAAGGAGAACGAAGTGTGAGTCAAAAAACAGAAAAAAGATTTCTAGCAGAAATTAGTTGGCTCGTTTCAACGAAGGGCCCCGGGGGCTCATAACCTACATATAAAACCAGGAGTGTGCTTTGCACGCATTGTCCTTGTGAGTTCAAAAGAACTTAACGGAACTGAAATAACATTTCTAAAAATATATTTGAGGCCATACCCTTTGAGTACTGGAAATAATGTTCTGATAGCACAGTTGTGGGACAGCCCTTTTCTAGTACGTAGCATCTGTGGATTGTGGCTGTAAAGAAAATACAGCAGTGAAGTGTAGCAATGGGCAATACCTATAGATGAAGGCTCACCTGTCACCACTGCTCCTTTTAGAATTTGTCCTTGCAAAATCTATAGGAAAGGATTTATGGTTCTGTGAGCTCCCAATACGAACAATTGAATGTTAACAATTTCCTTATAAACATTTTTTCATGTTTAAAAAAGTGCACTTATCTCAGCAGAAAACTGGAATAGCACAAAACATTTGAAATTATTTTTACTAACTTTAAAAAGATGTAATTAATTTAAAGCCAACTATTTATTTCTATTTTAAAATGCACAATATTATCTAATACCTTGGCAACATTATGAGCATGTTCATGTAGGACATAGTTTTCTGGATGTGTCAAAATGAAGAGATCAAATGTCTCTTTACATAAACACAGCTATAGGGATGATCAGGTGTTTCAGTTGTTAACACACTGTCTAAAGGAGAGAATTTCACTTTTAAAAAAAGCAAAAATTCTCTGCAACCAAGATCTGTTCAGTAGTGGCATTGAAAGGCAGCTCTATTTTTCCTGCCATAGGGGTTCATGCACAGTAAGAGCAAAGAAGTGGAGTTGCATTACAAATTACCTCATTTAGACTGTATAAAATCTAGATTTATTGCCCCAAAGTAATCAAAAGCCTCCATTACAAATGTGCTGTTATACTCTGTAATAAGAAGGCAAGTAGTTAGTCAACTCATTTTTCTGGTTTTGTAACTCTTTAAAAGTTGAAACAGTTGGCTTTTTGCTACTGCTTTTATTGCATGCAGGCATTTCTTATATTCAAGTTAAGATTTCCCACTGCCCCCTCAGTTTCTACAGTGAAATTAACTTTGTTCATCAGTCAGTCACATTGTGACTTAGGTTGATTTTCATTAGGGAAGATTTCCATTTATAGGCAGGATGCAGTGGTTAAACAGGGGGTTGGAAGGAGAAAATCTAGATTACAAGCATTTCAAGTCATCCTCGACATGGATTTCCTTTTACTCCCTCTGGCTATTGTCACAGCTTCCCCTCTTTCAGTTTGATGGTGGTTGTTCTTTGCATGAGACCAATAGATGGTATTGATAGTTCACCGAATGTTTGGTTTATATTTGATCTCTCATGACATAGAAATGCAGCTCTAGCTCCTTCGGGATTCCTCTTTACCCTAATGACAAAATTTGCCACTTTGCAGTATTTGAGAATGGAACAAAGTTATTTGAAGAGTAAAGAATTTTCAACATCCTGTTCTTGCTTTATTTTTTTAAGGAATTTCTATTCTCTGGTAATGTGAGATCTCTCTGTTTTTCTTTGAAGGAAAAGAGACATGGCAGTACAAACGATATTCATGCAGGAAGAATAATTCTTCCATTTTAGAAATGCTGCTAAAAGTTATAGTGCCAACTAGCGGTTTAATTCATCTTCATTTATAGAATCGGTGATGTAAAACTTGGAGGGCTTGGAGCGCTCACAGTACCAGTTATAGGAAAGCTACTTGGGTAGTTCTAGAAAGATGATGTGTATACCTTGGTTGCTTCTGGAGAAGGTAGGTGCAACAGAGGGTTAACTTTCTGACATACTGAAGTGTCTTAATTAGAACTTGGCAAAGAGCCATGGTCAGTAGAAAATATGCTGTGCCTGAGACAGGAGCAGTGGTTTGAGCCTCTGGTGAGGTCTGCTGCATTCACCAGCACTCTCTGCTTGTGCCTACCTGTTGTGGGAAAGTAAGATGCTGCACAGACCTGAAATAAAGCAGCTGAGCATTTTCCCGTCCAGCTTCACTACTGTTGTCTTAGAAAGGATGTGGGGATGCAGAGACTTGGGGGAGATACCTGTCAATAAAAGCAGGTTTTACCAGCAACTCCGTACACATGGTGGCTGCAGTTAGAGGAGGGGCTAGTTAAAAACTGCAGAGGAAATCTGGTTTTGCATGTTCTAGAGAAGGAGGAGAACATTTGCCTTAAAAGGAAAACATGTGAGAATTTGAAGTTGAGGCTGAGAAGATTTTAAGACATTGATGGCCCGTGTTGATGCTTTTCAAATTAAGAATGACTGCAATTTTTTTAAAGAGTGTTGATGCTTTATTTGTAAGAATTTTTAATAGCCACTGTTTTCCCAAGGTTATGGCGTATTTACAGTCCTGGTAGGAAAAATATTATATTGGGTAGAATAATTAATCATATATTGTCATAAGATGGACAGATTGATGATACGGGTTAAATATAAAACAAAACACCAAACCTAATATTTAAAAACCAAACAACAGAACTCCTAGTAATTTCAGTACGTGGTTGTTGGGTCCTAAAATGAGAAATACAGAGATACAGAGCAAGTTATCAGAGGCATCAACAGTAGTTAAACTTCTGTCCTTGAATTTCATTGGAAATTAAAACACCTAAATCCAGTCTGGGAATGCCTGAAAGTCATTTCCTTTTAGGTATGACAACATTAATAATGTATTGTAATCTGACTCTATGAAACTGCAGTACCAAAAAAAATCTTTAATAGTATTAATATTTAATAGTAACAAGATTGAATCAAAACCATGCTTATGTGTATCTTCAGTAGGCTCTGTTTACTTCAGTGGGAGTCTGTAGTACATAGTAAATTGCATCAGAGGTCACAGCAGAGTAGAAGCCTTGCCCGATTAGTTAGGTGTTGAGTAGTCATTTAATCCTTTCCACTTGTGTGCATTACAATAATCTGTTACTTTTACATCTTACTGGAACATTTCTCAAGTTTGTGACTCTAGCCTTGCCCATTGAATGACAGCAGAGTGGCAGTGCTAGTGCTGGCTTTGGGTGTGCTGTCTTGGTAGGTACTGTTATAGACTTGGTCTGCACAGCTTTAGTGGGAGAGAATTCTAAAAAATCAGCTGTGAAATACAATCTGCAGTTTGCCCTTATAAAAATGCATTTGGAATGAGAGTCATCGTGGAAAAATCTCCCTTTATAATGCCTTCTACTCACAAGTTTGACTTTTTATCTGGGATCATGCATCATTTCAGAGGAAACCGTCACAACCTTCCAGCAATGAAATTCCACCTTTGCAAAGCATAAAGGGGCCTGTTTCCACAGCATTCATTCATAGTGCATGCTGCTTTAGAAAAGAAGGGCCTTCTTTGTCAAGAAGAACAACAGCTTAGGTCTTATTCCATGAAGGTGGGTTACCTGATTGAAAAAGGTGATCTCTTAATTTATAAGAAGTGTGGATAGTAAAGAATTCTGTATCCTGTGAATTAACAGAGGGCCAGCGAAGGCTTCCCAGTGCACATACCTGATTGGAATATAAGGTATTGAGCTTCTTGGAATTACCCACCTGCATTATGCCTTTGAGCCAGTCAATCTTCTTATTGAAGAAGAAAAGTAGAAAAGGCACTTAGTAGAAAGTGTAGAAGTGCTAGTAGAAAAGGCACTTAGTTGTATGCTAGGGATAGCTGAAGCATCTCTTCCCTGTCCACTGAAGGCATGGGTTATTCCTACCAGAGAAGGCACACAGGAAAACAGATTATATCCTTGAGCATGGAAATGTTTTCATCTGACCAGACTGGTCTTGGTACACACAGCTGCTGCCCATTTAATTATACTCTAGAAGTTGTGTGATTACATTTTCTGCATTTGTTTTCTAGGAGAAATATTTGGATAGCCAGTGATCTACTCTGCTTTTCCAAATGTTTGTGCAATTTTGTAAATTAGAAATAGAAGAGTGAAGTCAATATACTAATATATTACCATAGACATGTAGTTTGCATGCATGTTTGTTTATTCTAAGGAGTGTAACAGATCTGTGTAAATTTCTGTTTAGACACTTCTAAAAATATCAGTTTGACCTAGTTATCTGAAAGCAGATCAGTTAAGATCTGCCATGAAAAAGTATATATTGCAATGCATAACAAATGCTTATGGTGAAGAATTCCCTATCTTAATTATTTGAAAATTAGGTATATAGCATATGTGCTTCACTGATATTTTTTTAATGTTCAATGTCACTCTTTCTGATAAAACCCCTTTGCTTGTGATTCTTGTAAGCTAGGAAGAAACGTTGATGTTTGAGCCTTAACTTGTAAAATGTATTAAGCAATAGGGTTTTATTATAAAAAGTCCTGAAGATAAAAGTATGTATTTACAAAAAATATTTGCTTTTTAGATGTACTTGTCAGTATACTGGATTTGCTTATTTTATTATCTGAGTTGCAGTGAAATTGTTTGTGTAGTATTAGAATGACAATTATTAAGTGGCTGAAAACTGTGTGCCTATATACATTTATATGTAAATGTGTTCAATAGCGATACTACTTGGATTGTGTTTTATTTCAAGCTCAGTTGAACAGAGGATGGTGGCAGCCAGACTGTTGCCAACTAAGAGTACAAGTCAGTTATACTATTAAGTTGTAATAGGTGTTGGCACATTTTCATATTTCTTGTTTTGTAGCCATGCAGGTTTGTAAAATTCAATGATTGGTGAGAAATGCCTCTTACTGGCATCTTTGCCGGCTTTTGACATGGTAAAATAAGGTGCAACAGGTTGCAAGAATGAAATAGTGATTATGATCCTGGCTACAGTGTGGATGCTTAGCATCAGCAGACTTTTTGTGGGGAAAAAGCATGTACTTGCTGCAGTGTGCTTATGCATTTTTTATGTCCTGTGTATGCTGTGTTTTTTTAGATACAGTTCATAGACTAATGGAATAAATGTGTCTAGAGCNTTTATTTCAAGCTCAGTTGAACAGAGGATGGTGGCAGCCAGACTGTTGCCAACTAAGAATACAAGTCAGTTATATTATTAAGTTGTAATAGGTGTTGGCACATTTTCATATTTCTTGTTTTGTAGCCATGCGGGTTTGTAAAATGCAATGATTGGTGAGAAATGCCTCTTACTGGCGTCTTCACCGGCTTTTGACATGGTAAAATAAGGTGCAACAGGTTGCAAGAATGAAATAGTGATTATGATCCTGGCTACAGTGTGGATGCTTAGCATCAGCAGACTTTTTGTGGGGAAAAAGCATGTGTACTTGCTGCAGTGTGCTTATGCATTTTATGGTTCCTGTGTATGTTGTGTTTTATTAGATACAGTTCATAGACTAATGGAATAAATGTGTCTAGAGCTGTAACTGGCCATGAGACCATTCTGGACCTAAATCAAGTTCTTGAAACACTGTCTTGGTATTGTGATTTAAATATTGTTTAGCTTCAGTGGCCCCTCCCTGGAAGTGTTGCCCCCTTCTTAGAAGTGCTCAAGGCTAAATTAGATGGGGGCTTGAGCAGCTTGGTCTGGTGGGAGGTGCCCCTGCACATGGCTTGGGATTTGGAAGTAGATGATCTTTAAGGTCCCTTCCAACTCAATCCATTCTATGACTCTATGATTTTATGATTCAGTGAGGCTTCACAAAGTATAAACTTGGGCAGACTGGATTCTGACATCGTGAGTTTTGGAGTTTTACTGTATTTGAGTGACTATTGTTAATGTTAAGAGGGAGTGAATTCATAGGTGAAGAAATCAAGACTTGATATTTGGCTTTGTTGTGCAATTGTGCAGTATTTTGTATAGCACTTTTGCTGCACTTTTTCTCTCCACAAAGAAAATTAATTCCTCCCTGTCCAGAGCATTTTCTGTTTAAACTCAGATATGTGAAGCAAGGACAGCAAAATTAGAAGGGCTGGATTTGAAAAGATAAGTAAATCTATCTACATTTAAGCTAATTCATTTTTAAATGTAATAGAATCCCACTCAGCCTGTCATAAGTGACTGTAAACTTTAGAGGAAGAATGTAATATATTGTATGATGAGTTGCATTATATTTGTTTAGGAAATTAATTAATTTCCTTCATTGCATTATATTGTACAAAACCGTAGAAGACAAGATGATGAGTAACGGTCCCATTGGATTTGTTTAAAAATGAATAGAATTCTTTAAAAAATAGTATTGAGGTCAGCAGGTTTTGTGGACAGAAGAGAAGTAGCACGTGTCAGAAAGCTAACATCAGTAAATGTTTCTGTGCCATCTCAGTGGCCTTCTAATAGACAACTGGGAAGGCAGAAGCTATAACAATACATACAAAACTAATTTTAAAACCAGTGTGTCGTTATCAGTGAGTTGTTCATTGTCTGAATGAAAAGATACATTGAGTTTGCTCAGTGCCTTGACTTAAAGGTAGCTAGCAGCATTTTCATTAATGATCAGGGTAATGGAACACTGAATGTGCTCACTAAACATGTAGGTGATACAAAGCTGAGAGGGGCGGCTAATCCAGTTTCTGAGTTCTTTAAATTGTAATATGTCCTTAGGTTTCAAAATTAAGTTGACAAGATGGAGAAAGGATCTGGAAAAAAAATTGGTAATCAGAAGGTATGGTTACAAAGTGTTGGACACAGGCAGAAATCAGTTATGCAAATGGGGATCAAATGGTAGGCAGCAGTTCTGCAGAGTAAAACCTGGCTGTTCCTGTAGATGTGAAACTTAATGTGAAGCAAGAAAATTGTGGTGCCCTCCCCCAAAGTAATAACAACCAAAAACTTATTTTTAATTATCTGGAAAATGTTATTTTAATTCACAGTGAATGTTTTCACCTTTCCCATGTTGATGATTCATACAACTCCCTCCTCTCCATCCTCCCCATTCACCTAACTTGTCTGAGAAAGCAATGAGTCCATTCTTTTGTTGAGAGGATTTCTTAGGCCTGATGATGGGACGAATCCTGAAGTGTTGCAAAATGTGCTGGATTGGGAAAACAACATTGACTTTCCCTTGTTTTGTTGAGGAGAGCCCCGTAGCTGCCGTCATCGTGATCAGGACAGATAGTCACTGGTCAAAGGACACTTTTGTGGCCTTTCAGGCCATTCCATTATCACGGTTTTAATTAACTGAAGCATTGACACGGTGCATGACATCCTCTCATGCCAGATGAAAATCAGTCACAATATTATGATGCATTTTTGGTGAATAAAGCTCTTTATCAAGAGTTTCCATCAATATAAAAGGATTAACAGACAAGAAGCTTTTCCTGACAACTACACAGTGACAGAAAATGCACTTTTTAAATCACAAGATCTCCTGGTTTTGATTAAATTACATTAAAACAAGTGCTGAGCCACTTACATGCATTTTAATAGGTATAAATACATGAAAGGAGTAACATTTTGTTCAGCATGCAATTTTCAAAGACTTTTGGGAGTTTTATTCCTTCAAATGATGAAAGCGACCATACAAACATAAAAAATGTAAACCAATTAAAGTAAGACTTTGTTCCTGGTGAGAAGAAAGAACAACTTCTTGCTGAATTACCTTTAGTTTAGATTCAGACTTATTTTTTGCATCAATATTTTTAATCCAATGATTTTTAAACTCTTCTCATGTTTATTTGAACAACAGAAAGTTTCCAGGGCATCTGTGTTTTCCTTTTCAGTGACTAATTGTTGCTTCCAGGTAAGTGATGAGTCTCCTGGTCTTTGAGTATTTTGATTTATGTATAAGGGTAGCTTTTAGAGGCTTTTCTTCCCTCTAATCACAACTAGTTAGGTTGTGTCTGGGGATATTGGGAAAGAGTTGAGGTTTATAAGGTGTTTTGAATGGATGCAGAACACAGAATTGAGAGGAAGAGAAGGATTTCCCAGCTGATGTCTCCAGATTCCTGGTGCATCAGCCTCCCTCCAGCCTGTCTGGGGGCTGATCTCCTACCACCAAAGCCTCTCATTGTGGTTGCTGGTGGCTTTTGGTGGCAGAAACAAGGATGTAGAAATGACTATTTTGGGTAAGACAGCAGTACCTCTTGCAGTAGCCAGTCTCCAGCAGTAGCCAACGCCTGGGTAAGCCTTAAGGACAGGGCAACATCAGAGCAGTGCTTTTGTTCAGCTCCCAACAGCCTGTGGCTGCAAGGGCTTCTGGAGCAAGAGGTGATGTCCTTGTGGTGAATAGCTCTTCACTGATCTCCTTTTCCCCAGTAAAACACTCTCTGAACTTGTCAACATCTGCAGTAACTTATGATGGAGTATCACAGGCTATGTGATAAATTGAGTTACTTTTTCTTAGCTTGTCATGCCAAATTCTATTTAATACCCACTTATTCCTGCAGTAGAAGCAACAATGAACCATTTTACCCACTCTATGCTTTCCATGATTGAGGACTCAGTGTGTTCCTGTTGTCAAACAAAACTGGAGTTTAACAGGGGTCAGGAGCAGGGGGTACCAGTCACACTGTTCAACCCTTTCTTTTTGAGGCCGAAAAGTCCTAGATTTTTTTTCCCCTGTTCTCTGAACACTTGGAATTTTAACTATATTCTTTAAGGCCATTATTTCCTACAACAACATAAAATATTTTTGGTTTAGTTCTCTCCATCTCCTGTAAAGCCAAATACTCTTATTTGCTTTTTGACTGCAGAGAGTCTGAAGAAGATATTTTCTTTAAAATCATCTCTTGTAAGCCCATAATCTTATTCCTGAGCAACAGAAAGTAGTTTAGCGTGCATGTAAATTTTGGATTTTTTTTTTTGCCAGTGTACAATGCTTCATGTTTAGCTCCTTTGAATTTCATTTGTCACTTTCAATCCCATTCAAACTGCTCTGTGAGGCGCTTATGCAGCTCTGTGCAACTAGCTTTATTTTTACTAACCTAAATAGTTGTAACCTCCTTATTGATTTTTGAGAGAGAATATTTGTATGCAGATTCCTGTGGTACCTCATTGATGATTTCCCTTTATTGAAAGAATTAACCATTTTATTCTTCAATGTGATGATTATCCTTCTCATTCCATGACAACTTAGTGTGGTGTTCTGCGTGAGTGGGGCATTTTTTATGATTTCCTTGGAAGAGACCTTCTGAAAACGTGGAAATTCAAATAAATGTTTTGGGAGTGATAAAATCTGTAGTTTACTTCCTTTCAGCTTCCCACCAAGGCATTGGATCTTAGTTACATAGTCTCTCTTAGTTTCCCCACTGAAAAAGGAGGCAGGAATGCATCTAAGGGACTGCCTTGCCTTCCCTATAGAGGCTGGAGTGGCTCTTGTACACCATCCGGACCAGATTGTGCCAGTCCTACAGGGTAACCAGTGCCCTGGGCTAAGGAAAGAGGAAACCAAAAGTTGAGGTAAATCCAGTGAGTAGGAAAGGAGATATGTGAAAACTTAGAAGGTCACAAATGGGATGCTGGCTATCATCTTTAGTGTTCTTTAAAAGTAACCTTTTCTTTTGGCACATGGACCATTCCCGTCCACAGCTTGAACAATGTTGTGTGATATGGGACTGTGTTGAAGCTGGAGAAGCAGTTTCTTTAGGGTAATCTTCTTGACTCCACTGGAAGTTTGCTCTCATAAGAGGTTGCTGGATAAGTGAAACCACCTTGTTTAACTGCTGGCCACCCTTTTAGACTAGCCCTGCCCATGAGTCATTCTTTTAAAGCATCCTGCTCTGCACAAGCATGTGTGCTGGAGTATACCCATCTCATCCTTGCAAGGGTGCACATATGTATTTACAATTTTTAACTTGCTATTAGCTTTTTCAAAGACCTTTTTAAAAGAACTTAGTTTTACTGTACTGTTTATTAGAAACACTGAATAAGAGATTGGACAGCAGCTCATGGTGGCCTCTGTGTTTGGGATTGTTTTGAAGGTAACTGCTAGCACTTGTATCAAGTTGAAGGACTCCAGGATAAGGCACAATATAAGCTGTGAGATCAGTAATGTCATATCAATAATACAAATCAGTGATGCTTATAATAATCATGACATAGTAAATAAAAATAAATAGCATTCTTTACAGATAACCAATCTGAAGTAAATTTACCCAGAAGAAATGAGTATGATTAAAGCAGTGAGTTCTTTGCAGTCATAAAGCACAGGTCACCACCTTCATATTTCCTGTCTGATTAGTTCTGGGATTACTTTTGGTTCTATTATGTCTGCTTTTATTTTGTTACAGACACATTTAATCAAATATTTATAGTAAGGGGCGTAGGGTAAAACTTTTGCATCTGGATCCTTGCTCTTCCTTGCTGCCTTATCACCAATGGGACTATTCTGGAAATGACTGTCAGCTGCTGCTGCAGAGCCAGCAGATGGAGAACAAGCATGCTACTCCATTTCTGTGTGAATATGAAATAAGAAGTCACTATTGTTTGATGAAGAAGAAGGGTAAAATATAATTTGCCAATCAGTACCATGAATATCAGATCAGGTTTCAGAAGGTTAAATTTTGGAAAGAACTCCCTCAGATACTGCTTCCCTCCCACCCCCCTCTAAGTCAGTTATTTTCCCCCTAACTGAAAATTAATGCATGTAACGTGCAGTGTAGCAGCGTGGTTAGCTTCTACCCGAGTTGTTTATTTTTTGCATCCTGAAGCTGAGAGAAGGAAGTGATCACAGAAGTACTGCTGGTAAGAATGCTTTTGTTTTAACTAGGCTTGAAATTGGCACCTGCCAGCTATACGTTCGCAAATTATTATGGTTATGTGAATAGTGCTAGAGCCTCTCTCTGAAGGCAGACACCCGGACCAGCTGACAATACAGCAGATATACCATTTTATCAGTCAATCATTTCCCTAAAGGAGTATGTCCTGTTCTGGTACATCATCTTTCTTGCTTTGAAAGTACCACTTCTAGTCATTTTGTAGGATGTTGTTTTGTAGCCACTTTAGTCATAGCAGAAAGCACTAATGATACGGTGAATTATGACATATGTGAAAAAGTATAAAATCTTTCCGCAGCATTCATATCAATAGATCAGGTAACTACTAAGATAGTTTAAAAAATATATCTTTTTACAGTCAAAATTTTTATTTTTAAGAGAGAAGGGCAACTTGTAATTCAGGTAATAATTAGGCTGTCAAAATTCTGTGGTTGGGAACAAGTGGTCTGCGTATTACTCAATGTTCTCACGGCAAGAAATTTTTTTAATTTAACAGAGCTCATCTGTGTTCACTCTTGTTGTCAAGTCTCAGACAGAGATCTAGTAAGTATTTTATGGGCTGTCCAGTGCGGAGAGCCTCATGTTTAGTTGGTTTATCCAGACTCAGGCTTTCATTCAGTAACTTTGAATATTAAGTATGATAATGATCCCAGCATCACTTTGAAGATTAAAAGCTAAGTTTTGCTCATGTCCTTCTTTATATTAGGGACAGTGGAGTTTTATTCTGGATAGGTCTCATCTTCTGCATCTATCACCATGTATGTGTGCACATTCCAGCAATGCCATGAGAGGCATGACTAACATCTGTCACATGCAATCTGCTCTTTGTTTCTCTTTCCTTTTCCCATGGGTAAAGTTTCATATGGAATTTTGGTTTTAGAGATTTTAATTCATATCTCATTTGTTAAGTTTGCTTCCTAGAAGGATCCCAAGTTGAAAGAGTGCAGCTTGTACTTGAAACACAAGGGTGTGCCTCAGGGTGGTTCTTATGAAGGCAGGCACTCTCTCTTTCCATGCCTGTGGAGTGGCCTCAGAATACAGCCTGTGTCTTGAAGATTTGCATTTTGATTTGTGAATAAATAACTCCACATGCTTCCGCTTCAGAAACACCTTTTAAATAATAGAAATCTTCCCACTAGATCTTTTGTGTTAGGAAGCCCAGTCTTGAAATTCCTTTCAGTCCAAGGGACCAATCTTGTAATATGGTGTTATGTTTTACATGTCAGTGTGCTGATCAAAGGATGGGTGTGATGTGCTCATGGTAGCCTGTTTTGCCAAGGACCTTGTACCTGTTGTTTCCTCAAGACTGCTTGATGCCTGTAGAAGTGATGGTGGTGTTGTCTACGTGCCTGATAGTCACCTGTCTCCTGTTTACCTAGAGGAAAAAAAGTCCCAGAAATTAACAGAAGACTGTCTACAGAACAGAGAGAAGAAAGTGGACTCAGGTCCTCTCCTCAGTTCCTACCAGTTAGATGAACTTTTTGTCATTTAAGCACTATTACCTTTGAGATACAGTAAGAAATCTGGATGTCTAAAATGACTTTAGAAAAAGGCCATAACCGTGATTGCCTAGTTTAAAGTAACAAAAATGTATTTATTTCTGAGGTCAGGCCAGTATCAATCATGACAAGACTTTTTTTTTCCCAATGTCTAGTCATGGATATCACTAAGTATTTTAAATTCTAATTAAAAATAAAAACCTAAATATTGTGGGAGACCTTAGTGCAGATGGGACTTTGGTACCTGTGATGAAGTTTTCTTCACTTAAACCAGTATTGACTCTTCTATTCAAGAAATGCCACACAGGTACAAAACCAGGAAACACATGGGTCAAATTTGCAAAAGCTGGATTGAAGTCACTTTAGATTTGTTCAGTATTTTCTTATGCATGCAAGAATTGAAAAGAAGAAAACTTGATAAGTTGTTTAATTGGTGGTGGAAGGATGGACTCACGGTACCATATGAGAATTTTGGATACCTCTGATGAGGACAGGTCTTTGCAGTGCATTGGGCTAGACCCTGCAGTGAACTGTAAGCAAAACTTGAAGCAGTGCTGAGTAATGCTGAATAATTCTTTAAACTAAACCTAATTTTCCAGGCTCTTGGTTTCAAAATTAGCTTTCCATAAACAGTAATCACATTAGCATTCTTTTTATTTTAGAAAATTGGGCTGCTCTAAGGCTCCATGAGGAGCTCACTGGGATGGGAAACATGGTGAACAGAGTATGGTCACCTCTGATAAACCACCTCCTTCAGTGACCTGCAGATAGAATACTGCCGTCCTCCAGTGAATTTAGTAGTTTGAGCCTTTGTGGAGAGACCACGCCTAGTTCAATCACTGAGGTTTGTTCGTCTGAACAGTGCCTAGTTCAAAGGCATTTTTCAGTGTTTCCTTCTCTGTTGGATCTGTTAAGTTTGTTTTGCTGTGAGTTAATATAATATCACCACTGCATCTCAGTAGAAATATAAAAAACCCAATAGTTTGCTTTTTCTCCACCTTCTACTTTGTAGATAAAAAAAAATCACACCTTTGTATTAAAGATAGGTTAGATACTCTGCCACATAGTTTTGCTTTAGTGACTAATTCAGAATGATTAAAGAAGTTTTCTTTCCCTTTTGCTTTCAATATTGATATATTTTTCCAGTTAATTTTTCTTTATTTTCAAAGGAAAAAAAGCTTAATACTTTTTTATTACAGAAAAGAATGAGCATTTTCAAATACCAACATTTAACTGGATTTAGAAATACCTTTAAATCTATCTTTCATGCTTTTTGGCCCATACGCAAGATAGGTGAAGGTTTTCTGCCTGCAGCTTGATTAGAGGATGTTGGGTTTCATCTTGGTCTGGGCATGAGCAGCTTGTGAGCATGTGACACACTAAGCTCCCAGGCAGCTCCTTCTCACCAGGAGCAGGGATGTGCACGTGTGAGCATTGTGCAGCATGTGTCCAGAGTGACAATCAGAAAAAAGAAGACTGACTGGAGCCTGCTGAGCATAAGCAGCTGCTGCTCGCTGTCTTGTGCTGTGAGAGCACCTTTCTGACAGGTTCTCAGGCTCAGCTCCGAGGTCAGCGCGGGATTAGGATGGGAACCCACTTTGCCTTTCCTGACAGCTGCAGTATTTAGTCACTGTGTGGTGACTTCAGCCCTGTGGCTTCTGAGGAATGTTTAATTAGTTTGCCTGTTATCAAAAATTATCTCAAGCAGAGATGCAAACATATGTTGGAACTGTAGAGGACAGTAGGGGGGCTGGTGAAGGGTGTTATCCAAAATGTTATGAATAATTTTTTACATAGGATAGTACAATATGATTCTGATCTTGTGATTGCATGTTTTAATACTTTTTTTTTTTAAAAAAAAAGCTTATTTGAGATTAAAGTCTGCAGTGAACCAGTGTTGTTCTAACAGATGTAGGTTTCATTTTCATTATTTTAATTGTAATCTAAGCGCTGTATCTGGTATTATCATATTCTATGTGGTCTCTGTTTTGGCACATGGAAGTAAAATCTAAAATTTTTGAAGGTAGTAATCCCATACTGAAGAGATGCTTTTGTTCTACGTAATCATTTTTGCAACATCCCCTGGAATCAACATCTCTAGTGAAAAAGTATGCTGAAGTGAACAAGTATGCTGCTGTTCTCTGCCACAGAATAAGAGGTTGGTGGGAACTTGAGGAGCCTTGGGAAGACACAAGTGCCGTTGTGCAAAGGAGAACCAGCCTGCCTTGCCAGCACACTGTGAGCACAAGCCAAGTCAAGCAAGTTTGTTATAGATAAAAGTGTTGGATCTCTCCCACTTTCCCTGGGACCCACACTGTCTCATTGTAAATTGTGACTCCACCGCACCCTGAAATATTTCCTGAAAAGGCAGTTATTTTCAGAATAGCTTTTAAACCTGCACAAAATCTATTGGCATCCCCTCCTTTGTAAGCTTTCTGCAAGAAAACAAACCACATTTGAAGGGTAAAAAACTTTTCACTTGCTTAAATATTTAGCTGCATGGCTTGCAATGGGAGTGAGGACCTGGGAGGTGAAATGTGGCAGCACTAGTTGAATTTCAAGGCTGTGTATGAAGTGCAGCCTGCAGCTATTGCTTCCAGTTGGCCAAACCCCTGAGACTGGTGCTCCTGCCCAGGGACATTTTCCTACGAGGAGATTAGGGAGGAGGCTAATGAGAGCTCAGTGGCGTACGGGGTGGGATGCTTAGTATTTAGGTCATGTTTATAGAGATTGCTGTTTAGAAATACAGATTTATAGAAACCCTGAAGATATGCTCAGCTACTCTGACTGCAGAACAAATTGGAGGGTTTCCTAACCTTGTCTTTTTTCCCCCTGTTTTTCTACCTTTCTTTTATGGACTGTTGGAATGGATTTTTTTCCAGCATTTTAGTTGTAACCTCCTCATGGTATGAATAATCCCTACAATGAATCTCAGTCTGTACTTACTTTGTTTAAAATTAGTTATCGTGACCTCTGCTTTTAAAAATATGTCCTAAGTAACGTCATAGTCTGGTTTCATCTTCCACCTGTACTTCCCTCCTTTGGTTTTAGGCTCAATTCATTTTTCATTACAAATAAGTTTGTAGGCTTTTCATGGTAGGGATTGTATCATCCTGCCTGTTTTGTGCATCTCTTTAATAAAATGCCTGATCATATTCATGATCTTAGGCTTGTATGAAGGGGAAACAGCCTATTATATGTACCTATCCTAGTTTGTATGAATAACGCAATCAGAAGTGTCCCTGTACAAGTTGTTGTATCAAATAATTTCTGTCACTGACTTTGTAATACTCAAGAGGAATGTTGTAAATACTAATGAGACATGTTTTTCAACATCCCACTTTGTAATAAACTGTTATTTCTATCTTATGTAATTAAAAATTACAGCATGGAAACTGTAAGGTACCAATGAATACAGGCATTTTTGGCAGGAGTAGGAAGTAACTGAATTTATCTTTTCTGTGTTTTAACCAGAAGACTTTATTCTTCCTGGCTACGATTTGTTGATTCACATCATAATTGAAAAGGACTCTTCTGATAAGTGGCATGAATGTTGCTATGGCTTCCTAGCATCTGTTTTCTGGCAGTCAGACTGCATAGAAGCTTGGATCTAGTGAAGCATCTACCTCTGCTTGTGCCAGTTTGCAGAACTGTGCTGTATGGGAGGGTGTCAACAGTATTTTTCTACTCTGCTCTCCAGTGTGGAAAAACACAACGCTGCCATCTTCCTTAGTGTTTAGATTCTTATTTTTCTTACCTGAAATTTGTAAGAATAAATTAGGAGTGTTAATAGTTTGATGTGTGTAACCTACTACAAAAATGTATGCTGTTACCTTGTCATGCATCAGCCAGTTGTTAAACATTGACTGGTGTTTTGCTTAATGTAAGAAATAATGCTGAATGCTGAGATGAAAATGCTGTTTGTAGTCCTGAAAACAAATGTTTTCTTATGTTTTGGATAAATATGTATAAAGAAATCCATGTGTTTTTTTAAAAAAGCAGTAGATTATCCTGTAATCCCAGCATTTATTGTCCATTGTCTGTTGCAATTGTTTAGTGGTCTTTTTCTATTTAAGAACTGTTTATAGGAAAAGATTCCTG
This sequence comes from Piaya cayana, assembly GCA_013389865.1. NCBI lineage: Eukaryota > Metazoa > Chordata > Aves > Cuculiformes > Coccyzidae > Piaya > Piaya cayana. Next base: position 107,091 of record WAAB01018673.1, on the reverse strand, counting down.
TTAAAACCTTAATTACTCTCATTGAGCTTTTACTTTTCTAAAGAGCACCAGACTTCTCTGAGATACACAGAAACACACAGTACCTACAGAAAGAAAATGGAGAAAGTGAAATTGTTCTTCGAGCCTGCGTGTGGATTGAAGTTGTTGCTTGTAGAATATAATGAAAATAACCTGTATGAAGTGTCATGGTAATTATAGAATCATAGAATAACCAGGTTGGAAGAGACCCACTGGATCGAGTCCATCCATTCCTACCAGTCTCTAAACCATGCCCCTTAGCACCTCATCCACCCGTGCCTTAAACACCTCCAGGGAAGGTGACTCAACCACCTCCCTGGGCAGCCTGTTCTAGTGCACAATAACCCTTTCTGTGAAAAATTTTTTCCTAACATCCAGCCTAAATCTTCCCTGGCAGAACTTGAGGCCATTTCCTCTTGTCCTGTCCCCTGTCACTTGGGAGAAGAGGCCATTACCCTCCTCTCCACAACCTCCTTTCAGATAGT
>WAAB01018673.1:70338-105450 GCA_013389865.1 Piaya cayana | reverse complement strand
TTGTTGTCTTTCACAGACTTGGCCAACCTGATTTCTAGTTGGGCCTTAGCCCTTCTGATTTTTTCTCTACACCATCTCATTCCCTCCTGTAGTCCACCCAAGAGGCCTGTCCCCTCTTCCAGAGCCCATAAACATTCCTCTTCTTGATATCACTCAAGATCTCTCTGTTCAACCAAGTTGTTTTTTTCCCTGTCAGCTTTTTTTCTGGAACACGGGGATGGCTTTCTCCTGAGCTGCTAGGATCTCCTTTTCAGAGAGCTCCCAGCCCTCATGGATTCCGTTGCCCTTAAGTATTTATGCTCTGAATAGAGGAGTGGCAGCTTAAGACTGTTACCTTTTCCACAGAGTACATATTGCTTCCGTACACTGTTGGGGATTTGGTCCATCTTTGCAGTGCATCTGGGAGTATTCCTTCTGTGAGGTGTTACTATCTAGGACTGCATTTTCTGCTGACAGTCATTTTTTTCAGAGATAGGCCTAAGAGTTTGTCTCCTATTTCTTCCCTATCCAGTACATCCTCCTGTTCCACATCAGCCTCTCTTCCCGTTATGCCTCAGGTGCTGTAGCTATAGTAGTCTACTACCTGCCTCATAAGAATCAATGGATAGTCTTGGAGAAAGCAGCAGTGTAATGGCAGGATATTCTAGCCATTTTTTCTCTAAATTAACTAGACAAAGAAAACCCTAAAATATGCTAAAAGTCTCCAGATCCTTCACTGATGGTTTTGGGTGAATCATGGAAATCATCTTTTTCATGGCACTGGTGTGTGTTGGCTGTCTCTTTGAGTCTGATGTTTTGCTCAGAGAATCACAGAATGGTTTGGTTTGTTTTCAAAGACGATCTACTCCAACCTGCTGCCAAATGGAAATCTACTAGGCCAGGCTGTTCAAAGGCTCGTCCAACCTGACTTAGGATGCTTCCAGTGATGAGGCATCCACCACTTCTTGAGGCAACCTGTTCCAGAGTCTCACCACCCTCTTCGTAATTTTTTTTTTTAATCTCCAACCTCAGTCTACCCTCTTTTTGTTTAAAACCATTGCCCTTTCTTCTCTTAATATAGGCCTTGGTTAAAAGTCTCTCTCCCTCTTTCTTATAAGCCCCCCTTTTTGTATTGGAAGGCTGCAATGAAGTCTTCCTGGAGCTTTCTCGTCTCCAGGCTAAAATAACCCCAACTCTCAGCATTTCTACATGGGAGAGGTATTCCAGCCTTCTGACCATGTTCAAGGCTCTCCTTTTCACTCACTTAAGAGGTCCATATCTGTCTTGTGTGGGGAACTTGAGTTAGATGTAATGCTCCAGGTGGGGCTCTCACAAGAGCAGAGCGGAGGGGTAGAGTCCCCTACCCTGATCTGCTGGCCACCATTGATGTTGCATTTTAGCTTGTGTAAATTGCCATTCCTCACTTGCTTGAAATCTTTGGATTTGGAGATATTTTGAGAGGTCTTTTTATTTCCTTAGCTGTTCCAGTGTACACTGGCTTTCAACACAGCTCGTGTATCCCAGAAGGAGGGAAATGCCTTTAACATTTTCAGAAGAAATCACAAGAATTTCTTCATTTACCAGAGTTTTGGAGAGGAGAAAAGAAATCATTGACTAATAGAATAGTGGAAGATTACATTATTGGTAGTGAATTAATTTTACCTCTGTACATAAGGTATTGATAAGAATGCAGCATGCCACACTGATAGATTCCTTTCCATGAGAATATTGTGTGAATGACAGCTTATTGAGTAGGAAGCACCAATTATCAGCCAGAGTTTTATGTATAATTGGACCTGTAATGAGAAGCATGAGGGGTTTGTTTACTGTGTGCTTCAGTTCTGAAACATAGAAACACAGCCACCAGCACAACAACAATCTGCCTTTGTAAGTCCACTCAATTTATACTATTTATTTGGTACTAAAACAATGCATTGCAGGCACACATCATGGTACTGGTAATTTGAATGTACATTTTGTGCTGTATATGCAGTTACAGCCTTAGTTTGGAAGGCAAAAGCTCAGTGGAGGATCTTGAAACCCAAAAAGTCCACGTGAGCTTCTTTAGTTATGCCGTTTGGTAGTTATGCCTGTACTCTATCCCTTGAGAGATTTTGATGGGGCAGGCATTTCAGTGGAATTGTTGCACTGTATTTGGGTAGTGGTTACTCATAAGCATGGTTATCTGCTCACTGACATCTTGTATACAGCTGTTAATGTTTATATTTGTGCTTCTTTATGTGCAGCAATGGTATTCTTGAGCAGGACGTAGGTGAGTGAATGCTAATGTTTCCTATGAAATACGATATCTTTCAGCAGTAGCCTAAGGTGTTACACTGTGGTATCAGCACTGGGGAAGAAAACACCTCTTGTGGGACTTGACCTGAAGAGGCTCCTGTTGGCAGATCATAGAATGATAAAATCATTAAGGGTGAAGAGTTCTTTAAGATTGTCCCAGCCAACCAACACCCAGCACCACCATGCCTACTAAACTGTGTCCTGAAGTGCCATGTCTACACATAATTTGAACACTTTCAGGGATGGTGACTCCACCATTTTCTGGGCAGCCTGTTGCAATGCTTCACCATGCTGTCAGCAAAGAAAGAGGCTGTTTCCTCTCAACCTATTGCCAGTCTCCTGGGAGAAGAATCCAATACCTGCCTCACTCCAGCCACCTTTCAGGTAGCTGTAGAGGGACATAAGGTCTCCCTTCAACCTCCTCCTCTCCATACTAAACAGCCTCAGTTCCCTCAGCCGCTCCTCGTAAGACTTGGCTCTAGAGCCTTCACTGGCTTTGTTGCCTTTCTCTGGACATGCTTCAGCACCTCAGTGTCATTCTTGTACTGAGGGGCCCAAACCACAGTTTTCAAGGTACAGCCTCACCAGCGCTGAGTACAGGGGAACAATCACTCCCCTACTCCTGGGAAGACGAGAAGCCGAAGTAGCTTATGTGATGGGTCACCAAGCAGCCATGGGTTGCTCTCACAGCAGTCCACAGAGCTCACTCACTCATAGTGTGTTCTTCCCACTTCTCTACTCCCAGCTCAAAGAGTTGGTTCTACTAGCCCTGTAATTGCCATTTCAACAAGGAAGGGGTTCTAAAGACACTTGTGCTAGTGATTACATGCAATTCCTGTACCAATTTAAGAATGTAGCTTGTTCAGTGTTCACTGTCTGCTGCAGAATATCAAAGACTGCTTTTCCCAAAAGTGCTGTAAGCAGCATACAGTATTTATGTTATAAGTGAAGTATAGATTGCTACATATGCCTGTGGAGTCAGAGCAGGGAAACCAGAGCATGTTTTTCTGGTTTGTATGTGTTGTGTATACGTGTACTCCTTTCTCAGGCAGAAACATGCTTGAAAAGCAACCAGAGAGGAAAGATCCTTATAGCTGTTTACAAAATCTAGCTAGCACCCAGAAGTTGAAGAGTGCTTAAGTTGCTTGTCCATGCTTCATATTCAGCTTAAATTTTTCTAAGGCTTTAACATTGTTTAATTCATTGAGCAAATTGCATTTATGTAATGAAGAGCTATGCTGTGCTTTGAATAGTTCACAAAGAAGATAGATTTCCCTGTTCCATTTTGGCACTGGTATGATACTGTTATTTTAATGCACTTCACAGTCACGAATTTAATTTTTTTTATTTTTTCCTGTGAGCAGAGAGGCATCCTATCCCGTATTTATCCTACTTCACAAATGGGCAGCTAAAGATCAGTGATTAAGGATGCAAGTATCTATTATAAATTCTGGGAATTGTGATTACACAATTTGAGCCATTCCATCTTCCATTTCTTCTCTGATACCTCGCACTCTTCCTGCAGATGTATGAACTGAGCAGCTGCCTTTGCAATCAGTGCCAGTATTGGATACTGGCCTGTGCCTCCAGCACTTTTCCTTCAGCTGCATAGGCAGGCAGGCAGGCAGCTGCTTTTATGTATTAATATGTGAAGTTGGCATTGGTTATTAAGGCAGATGCTTGACTGTCCTTACAGCTGGAGGAAGGGTGTTTCCTACTAGGAGCAGCTCATAAGAGTGGAGAGACTTCAAAACAAGGAGGGTATGGCCTGCTTTTTCATCTCTAAGCTATATTGCTTAAGGCTGTGAAACTGTTTGATTTCATTAGGAAGTGTAAACAATTAATGGAAGTAATTGAGTACATTGACGTTAGCTACCATGTTTTCTTCTGCATTTTATGGGTTTAGATTGGTGACAAAGTAATTGTGTGACTTGCTGGTTGATTTTTTTAAGCAGAAATGTTTTTATTACTTAATTTTAACCAATTGATTTGAAGTTTTGTACTGAATTTAAAATCTTGTAACATCTCTTTTAATTGCACAGTTGGTGTTAGGATCTGTTCGCAAAAGTTTTAACATTGTTTTGTGATTTTCATACACATGGAGGTAAAATGGAAAGCAGTGCCTGTCTATCCTCTCTTGTAGCACTTGGCTGTTTGTTCAGAGTACTTCTGTGTGGTTTAAAGACTCAAATGAGTTTGAACTTGAAGCTTTTACTTCTGCCCTTATTTAGATTAAAAAAAATGAGAGCTTAAGTTATGGTTTGTGCAGCCTTTGACAGCTGAAAGCTCCACTCTGCTGTATTTCATCTGGCCATCAAGAACCAGTGGCAGCTTGGGTTTGGAAGGCCTTGTCCATGTGAAACTTCCTCCTGTCAAATTCGAAAGTAATGTAATGTAAGGCTTAGAAATGGACAAGAATGGGGATTAGGGAAAAACCTCAAAGTGCTGTGTGTGACATAAAGCCATGCCATCATCAGTAAATGACAAAAAAGCCTAAGCTACTTCAGATTTCATGGACGGTGTTGTATGAAATAGCAGAATTCTGCAGAAAGCACCAAAGTGTTTCTTGAAAGAGGAAAGCAGTTGAGAGAGGGCAAGCAAGGCGATATTTAATATTCTGCTGAGTGGGAAAAGCAAGCTTCAGTGGTGTGGTACTGTGCACTTCTTCAGTCTCTAGCAAGTTCATATACGGCTAGTGGAATAAAGGGGGTGCTTGAGGAGGGAATAGGAAAGCGTGAGAGGATTTTGGTATTGAAGGGAGCACGTTCTTCCATGCAACTGAGAGTCCTACACATCATAAACCACTCCTGGAGTGTAAACAAACACCTCTTGGAAAAACGTGGTGTGCTTCCCTTTGATGTTGCTAAGAGGTTTTGGAGTACGTGTGAGAAGTTGTCTTCCTCTTTTTCACACCCACCTCCTCACGCCACATAGTTAAAATTAGTTTCTGTTCTTTCCAATGATATTTGCCGTAAGTGGAGTCAAAGTATTTTCTTTTTTTTTTTTTTTTTTGCTATAATGAAAATCTCTTCTCCCTTCAGAAGACTTCAGACCAAAAGTTAAGTTTGTCCTATGCTGGTTTTAGGTGACAATTCAAAGAAACATTATTATTGAGCATAATTTCTCCTTTGATGTACAAATGAGGTTCTTTTGATGTGGGGTGCTTGTTCCCATAGCAAAGCAACTCTTCAGTGCAGTTTATTATTAGCAGGCAATTGTTAAATGAATACATCTGTTTATACTATGTAGGCAAAACTGATTGTGGTACAAGTAAAGTGAACTTGCCTCATATGCTGTTTTATATCTCCTGTTACTCATTGTGATGGAATCTTGGATTTTGAAGGCTTGGAATTAAATTATTCATTGTCATTTTTCCTTGAGTCTGCTGCTGGTTTATTTTACTTTCTGTACTGCAGAAACATTTCAAGCATTTCTGGAAGTACTGCTGTGGATGTTTTTTATGGAGTTGTTATGCTGCCCTGTTTATGGGCAAAACCTTGAAATCTGACCTCCCCTTCACTGAGGACATGCCTTGTGCTACTTGCCTGATAATCCACGTAAACTGAGCTAAGCTAGTAAGTGTTTGGATGCATACAGAGATTTCGTAGGTGCTTCTGGTGAGGATCTTTGGATGCATGAGCTCCTCCAAGCAATGGTCATCTCCAGACAACTGTCTGTTATTTCTGGTACCCTTCAGTGTCTACTGACTCTTCTCCCAGACCAAAGGCAACTTCAACTCTGATAGCAGAAACTCGTGTCTGACAGCCCAGGGCAAGGAGGATGGGTAGTAAGTGGGGAAGAAATGGTGATTTCTAGACAACTCTGTGTTTTATTTCTCCTGAACAGAAAAAAAGAATGTTCTAGATTTCACAGTCCCTTGTTTACTGACACTGCTGGTCATCAGTCATATGATTAGAGACTTGAGGATCTTTTTGTGTGTGTGTGTTGGATAATAGGCAGTTTGAACGAGGTGATTTCTGCTAATGCCAAGCATAACAGCTAGTAGTAATGCCATTCTTATCAGGGAAGAGAGAAAACTGAACTGGGATTTAGAAAAATTTGACTCTTTTTTTTTTTTGTGGTCTGTGGTGTGCTTCCTATAGCAACAAAAATGGTGATGTTGAATAAAACATGATAATATTCTGAACGGACTGAATTGACAACACTGGAGAAACTTCATTCTTATCTTCAGCTTTTGAAAGCTTGTTTTTGCCATCTTGACTTTCTTATAGATTTCTTTCTTGTCATAAATACCAGAATTAACAAAGCAGTAAAGGGAGTCTTGTATTTTATTATTTATTATATAATCCTTTCAATATGAAAATAATTTGTGTATGTATTTGAAACATATTTCCAGTGTAGAAAATTATTCAATCCTATCTGTTGATCTTTTCTGGAGAAAGAATTAAAAAATTTTGCTTCATTTAGAAAATTTGCTTAGACAATTAGCTATTAGGTAAATAAATTCAACTATTAGGATGGTTAAACTGAGTGAGCTTACCTAGGGGCTGTTTAAAAAAAGCCCTTTCTTTCACAGAGGTTTCTTAAAAACAAGTTAGATAAATACTTGTCAGGTGTAACCTTCTTTAGTGTAAAAGGTAAGACTGAAAGTCTCCCTCCCTTTAATTTTTCTGGGTTTGGTCAAGCATTTAAAAGGTGATTGGTCATTAAAGAAGACTTGGTTTTGAGACAGTTGTCCCAAAACTCTCTGTTATACTATCTACAGCTGCCTGAAAGGAGGTTGTAGAGAGGTGGGTGTTCATCTCTTCACCCAATTGACAGGTGATAGGATGAGAGGGAATGGCCTCAAACTTCACCAGGGGAAGCTCAAATTGGAAATTAGGAAAAACATCTTTACTGAAAGGGTTATCAAGGCTGCCCAGGAAGGTGATTGAGTCACCATCCCTGAAGATATTTAAAAAGCAAGTAGATGAAGTGTTTGGGGATATGATTTAGTAGTGGACAGGTACAATTGTACTAGATGTTCTCAAAGGTCTTTTCCTACTTAGTGATTCTGTGATTCTAAACACAGTAGAAAATAGCTTACCGATACAGTAGGTGCCAGTAAACACATCAGAATTCCTGGAATAAATATCTTTAAGCTCTATTGTGTAAAATTTTTTTCTAAGATTCTGTGTTTCCTTAGAAGTGACCAAGATGGATGAGAAATACTCATAAGTCTAGTTTATAAATAATCTGCTCAACTTGTTTTGTAAATGGTCATGAAATAATTAGGAGTGAGATGGGAAGCATTTGGCTGGTGTAACTGGTGGAACCATTGCCCAGAATTGATTCTGCCACCTCAGTGTCATTTTCTTAGCTCTCATTCTTTTCCATTTGCCCAATAATTGTTGGAAGAATCTGAGTTAGTGAATCTTATCTCTAAAACAATTTACTAGCAGGCTTTGCTAAAGGTAACTTGAGTAAATATTTTCTGGCTTACCACGATCTTGCACTATTTTAACAAGAAGCAACCTCAAGATGTGCCTTCTCAACTTCTGGCCCTCTGATTTCTGGGTTTTGTCATCTGTGCTATGAAGAAAAGTGTTTTTCACTGAAGAATGACTATACTACTTACAGCTTCATACTCAGGTTGTTTTCTGTTCAAGCTAGAAAATGTTAGGGAAAAATAAAAAAAAAAAAAGAAAAACATGAACATCCAGTATCGCTAGCACAAAGCAGTATTTAGTACAAGCCTACACGCATTGTAGTTTGGTTAAAATCTGTCATTTCTTGACCGCTTACGTGTGCACTCTTATACAAGCAGTTGACTCCAGAAGGGGAAACTCAAGATATCTTGTTATCAACCAATGTGTCAATTGATCATTCCATAGGAGGTATTTAGATTCAAAATTGGGAAATAAGTATTAAAAATGCTGAAGTTATTAACTTAGAGTTTGGGGGTTTTCCATCCCTTTTTAGGACAAATTCTAGCAGCTTGAGTTACAACAGAGTCTCTCTCCCTGGTATTGAAGGATGGCATCTTTAAGGCTAATAGACTGCTACAATGAAAAATTGAAATATTTTTAGTCTTGTTTGGGATGCATTTTAGTTACCTATGTTTGAAATCGAACTGTTGACCTGAATGTTACTGCACAGCCTGTGCAATTACTGTCTAGAGCAGTTTGCTGTGAAATGTTTCTTTAGCAGCATTCCAGACACGAACTAAGGAAAAAAACCAGGAGTTTGAATATTAAATTCTTTAATTTGATTAGTCCTTCCTTTTTAATTTTTGTTTTAACTTCTGAAGACAAATTTCTACAGCATATTAATAATAGGAGACATTTTTAGTCCAGTTTTACTTTAGCAGCTGTTACATTTGAACATAAAAGAAAATGTAGATTGTAGTCAGAGTGGTCCTTATACTGCAATATCAAGCAACACGAGTATTATCTTTTTCCATCACAAAGATGGATGAGATGACCATGTATTTGACATGCAGGCTATGATGATGATATTCCAGGAACATTCAGTAAATGTTTCCCTGATCTGTTGTCCAGTCCCTCCAGCACAATCAGTTTGGTTCCTTAAGTAAGGCTGAAACATTGAAAACGTGCCTGATACAGCTGGAAGAAAACCACTGAAACAGTTGTTTGGAGCTAAATTTGTTTTCTGTGTCATTATTGACAAGAGTGTGAGGAATTAACAGTTCACTTAGGGAAGGTCTTGGTCTTTCCTTGAGCCACTTAACTGTTGTTGTTGCAGCAGGAAGGTTGTGGTAGCTGCTGTCTTCTTACCATGACCCCAGCTCTGCAGGGGAGACCCATCCTGCTGATCCCCTGCTGTCATTCAGAAATGCTGCTGCTGCTTCTCTTGGCCGCAAAAATTGCTCTTGGGGAGCAGAGTGCAGTGCACAGACAAATCTAAGTCCCCTGCCAGGGATTTCCAAATCCTGTCTAATAGTAATTGCAGTGCTAACTGAACTGTGAAACTTATTTGGTTTCTTTATTATTTTTACTGCAGCTGATGAAGCAAAGCTGTCACTCTTGGATTTATTTGCTGTTTTATTGGGTATTGAGTGTGAGTTGTTGCTGAAATCCTATGTTAAATAGGTCTGACTTTTCATGTTAAAATTTATGTGTATTTTTTGTTTTATTTATTTATTTTAAACAATAGGAGTCTTCATATATTAAAGTGATTCCCATGCAAAAAGTGCTATTTTAGTGTTTAATCAATTACTCCTGTTTTGTCATGTCATATTACTATGATTATTTGATTTGCACAAACCTGTTTTGCCCACAAATGAAAGGCTAAACAGATTGATCATGTATTGTAAAAGGAAAGTTAATTCAAGTATTGCCGTTTAAGACTTCTAAATTACTGTATGGAATAAATGAATTTTCTTTGGGTGCTGATTGTGCGCATCCATCACTACTGTGTTTAAATATTGTAACTTCACTTCAACTAGCATGCTTTCTATAAAGTTTCTTCTAATAGTCCACTTAACATTGTAAGTGTGTTTAATGCTGAAATAGGACGGTGTGAGGTGGAGTCTGAAAAGGTGGAAGTCCAACATGCTGAAAGAGCTTAGTAGGTAGATGGGGTGCTGCATACTGTCAGCCTTATTGGAGTTAGAGTTAAGGTTTCAGTCCATAAGCATTGTGGTGGGGTGATGTAACAGTGCTGAACACATGTCTCTCCATGGAAGGATATACACTCTGTCCTGGTTGCAGGTTAAATTTGTGCAGGTTAAATAAATGGCTGAGCAGGTACTGAAGATGAATCCTGTAACAACAAAAACTTGTACCTGCCTCCTGGTGCTCAACCATGGTCTGGGCTCTGTGAGTGTTTTATCACCCAGGTAATCTGAGTTTATTCCCAGGTATAAGAGAAATGGAATTTGACCCGGGTGACTGAAAGCCTGGTTTTGTCTTGTGTGGTCATTATTGTTATAAGTAACACCATTGGCTTCAAAAACATTTTACTAGAGGCACGATCTTTTAAAAAGCATAAGTAAGTTCTTTTAGAGTTGATAAAATATTTTAATGGAGTTGACACATTAATTGGCAAAACCATTTGCATGTGTTTTTTAAATTTTGCCTGTGTGAGAAAACCCTCAGAACGATTCCTTTCACCCCTAGAGTATTACAGATTGCCTAGACCATCAATACTTTCCTTAAATCTTTTGTGGAGTACAATAAACCTCCCTGTCCTTTTCATAGAGAGAGTGGTAGAATTTCACCCCTATTTAAAATGCAGATAATAGATTGTTTGGAGAAGTTTGTTTGAAAAGGTAGGCAAAGCTGGAATGAGTCGTCACCTAGGCGCTCTCTGTGTGTGTGCATGTATTGGGAACTTGATACTGTGGGAAAGCTGCAAGGCACCTTCTAAGGTGGTGGAAAGGAAATACTGTACCACAATTAGTTTTACTCACAAATGAGAATAGGATTTTGTTGTCATGATTAATTGCGTCTTACAATACTCCACCAGGAGGTAAGCAATAGCAGGAGCTGAAATTTTTGAAAGATTAGAGAGAAAGGAAAGATTGAGAAGTAAAAGGTATGGAAGCAGTCTTGAGATCTTAGTTTTGCTGACAAATATAACCACAAACACCTACTTCTGAGATGGATGAAAGTTTTAAGTAGTTCCCTTTTCAATGATCAAGCTTATTTGAACATTGATTGGGACAAAACGGTTCATTGTTTTATTGATATTACTGAATCCTTCAGTACAAAGTTGGTGTTTAAGCCAAGGACTGCCTTTACTACAAGACCACTTTGTAACATTTCAGGTGCTCTTTTCATACCAAGCTTGTAAACTGAATTTTACTTTAGTTTTCATTTGTTATAATGAATTTCCTCCCGGTATGATACAAATGCAAAGGCTGTTGTCTTTTATCCTGTTCTTCATCTAACTGGTTCCCTGTCAGTAGTAGACAGAGAGATGGAAGGGTCCCAAATGGGCTTTGTGGCCTTGTCTTCTGTTGTGAGCAGAAGCAGCAGGGTCCACTTTGGCATTATCTTCAACTGCTTGCACTGGCCGTCTCCCCTGCACAGTTGTATTTACAGCAGGGTCAGGGACCTGATGTGGAAGAAAACTGCTTTTTTTTGCTTTTATTGGTCTTCAAATTGATCCAGTTTCTGAGCTGGCTGGCAGCCAGAGAGCTTGCCCTGTTGCAGCGGTGTCATCAGGAGTGGTCTGGTATGGGAAGAAGGCTTAGGCTGCCCTTTCAGTGGCTCCAGTTTGTGCTGGGTGAGTATGACCAGGCAGTCCCAGTCTCAGTCACTCAAGATCTCTGATACATGCAGGACAGAACAAAAATAAGAACTGTGAATGAGTGCAGCCTCCTCCTTTAGCTCTGTTGAAGTAATTCACCACAGTAAAGAGAATGCATGCATGGACTTTACCACAGCTCTTTACAGCACAGTTCTTAGGAGTCTGAGGGTGGTAAGTTAAGGAGTTGAGACTTTCAGGGCAGCCTGGGGAAAGAAAAAGAGAGTGAAAAGTTAAAAATGGACAACAAAGGGTTGTGTGACCTGGAGTAGTATATGTGAAAGGGTGATGGGTGGGTGTGCTGATCTGCTTTGCAAATATTTCCAAGGCCACTCTGTTCTGTTCATGTGTGCCACTACTCTCACTCTGCACTAATTCACTGGCAGGATGCTTTTAGTTTACTATTCCTGAACATCTTCAAAACCTATTAAAATACAGAACTTGTTCTTGTAAGATACCAAAGGTGAATGTACCAAACATCCCATTTCAGCTTGCAGTAGAATGTTTTCCTATTTATACAGAAATTCATAGTCCATTTTATGAGTGTTTGAAATTGTTAGAGTCTTGAAATACCTTTTCAGTGGTTTTAAGAATATAAGCATAAACGTTCTGTAAAGTATTTTGTAGATAAAAGAAGAATGATGGAGGGGGCTTGAAGTCTGTCCCTGTGATTTTGTGGATAATCTGGGGAAACGTTTCTGAGTCACAGTGCAAATAAATTCTGACTGAACAACTCAAGACCCTTGCAGAATTACTGCACACAAAGGAGATGGGTACTCTTGTTTTCTTAAATCATATAATTGTTTGGTCGGAAAAGACCTTTGAGATCAAGTCCAACTGTACCTGTCCACTACTAATTCACATCTCTGAGCACTTGTCTACCCATCTTTTAAACACCTCCAGTGATGGTGACTCAGCCACCTCCCTAGGCAACCTCTGCCAGTTTTCCTCATGTCTAATCTGAACCTTTTGTGGTGCAACTTGAGGTCATTCCCTCTTGTCCTGTTGCCTGTCACTTGGGAGAAGAGACCAACTCCCAACTCGCTACAGTTTCCTTTCAGTTAGTTGTAGACAGTGATCAGGTCTCCCCTTTTGCCCAGGCTAAACAACCTCAGTTCTCTCTCTGAGCAGTTGTGAGCAGTTTGGTAATAGGGCTAGAAGATTGGGGCTTAGAGGCACTGTGGAGGAACTGCAGTGATGAATTAAGGAGATCATGACACAGAGTTTCAATAAGTTTTGCATATTTTCGAGGATTGAATGTAAAATGTAAAGCAGTGGTATGTCTCAGAGAGAAAGTGAGACGGCATCAACGAACAACTTCCCTTTTTCACTCCCGTAATACAGGATATAGGCCAAGGTGCCTGGTCTTCTAGGAGTTATTAGCATTAACTGGGCAGAAATATTCACACTGAATGCTTATGTCCTGTGACTCCTGCTAGAGAAACCTTTGATTATGGTTTCTTAAAAATCAGATAAATGCTGATAAGCAGAATGGGAGTAGTGAAGGCAGTTGGATGAGGAGCATCAGTTTAACTCAGTTTGGAGGGGAAAAAAAGTAGAGTAGAAATGCAAGTGTTACTGCTCTGAAAGATGTCCAGCAGATGAGAAAGAGCGCCCCCTTATTTTGTTCTATCCAATCTTCATTATTGTGGCTGGGTTTTTTTTTAGTCTAAACTCAGCAACCACTTGAGCAGGTGTGTTGCATAGCTGTATGTGTAGTCCCACGGAAATCAGTTTGCTTATCCATGTCAATGACGTGGGCCAGAATTCTTAGGGAATCCAAGCACTGGTTTGCAAATATTTCAGGATTTCCTGTTTGTACATTTTTGCACAAAACCTATCACAGTCACACTCTCAAACTAGGTTGAGGATTTGGCAGTAACAATGAGGGGAATAAAGGAAAATTCTACAAAAATCATGTTTCTTACATATGACTTAATTCCACTATTTTTACCTTGTTTTTATGAGCTTTTAAATCAACTTGTTTCACTGAATACTGTCAACTGAGAATTAAAATATATTGCCTGTATATGCATAGAGATGGTATTAAACAGTTATTTTTATTTAATTCTTACTCATGCATAGGAAAGGTGAAACATTTTTCTTTCACAAAGTAATAAGCGCAAGTAAATGCTTTCCTCAAGTATTCAGTTGAGCTTTATCAAAATAAGCCCTAGCTTGGACTTGATTCTTTGCTATCACCTCTTTTCCAAGGTGAATGGGGTGGAAATATCTATTTCATTTGCCAGCATCTCATAGGTATTGCAGGATGGACTAGGAAGGACACCCAAGTGGTCCCATGCTGTCATCAGGAGGTCTTGACACCCACTCACCTCAGGCACCTTCAGACACAGGCTAGTTTCTTGCGGTGCTGTGTCGTAACCCTTCGCATCCCAGATTCCAGCAGGACATACTGGCTTAAGTGCAATGCTGAACTAGAACTGACTCTTCCAATTCAGGGAGCATTAGACGTGGGTGAGTAGACCTTCTGGAAATTGGAGGCCAGTGCAGAGATGTGTAATCAGTGTAGATTTGGCAGTCTGGTCTAACCAAGAGCTAAAAGACCTTTCTTGTCCTTAGCAGACTTCCTGCATAGCCACCCCCTTGGAGGTCTTGATATTGGGAGTCTAGTGCAGCCATATCAGATTTCGCACGATAGAGAAGCGGTTTAAATCTGCATGGTTTGATAGGCAAGATCTGGCTGGAAAAGGTGCTTGGTCTACTTCCACATCCAGGGAGCCCTATTAGAGGGCTGTGAACCCAAATTCAGCCCTCTCTGCACTGAGCCTCTTGAAGTAGAAGTGTGAGACAGGTGTTTCTAAATCCAGAAGAAAATGCCACAGACACCTCTCCCAGGTGATCCAGCTGGTTTGTTCCCTTTCCCTGTGGACAGGAGTTGTAGGAGCTCCTGTAACTACATTTCCTCTGTGGAGAAGGTGCACAAAGGTAACAGCACACACTGCAAGCGGCAAATGTTGTAGTCTTCGTCTCATGTGCAATAGGTATGTCACAACCTGCCTGTTTTGCTCAAGCACGTTCCCAGCAAGGTGAGTGTTTGAGAGGCTAACTGAAAAGCTGAGCTCTGTTCCAGATTTCCATCTCCTGCCTCCTTTTTTTCCAAAGGAAGGAGATGTAATTTCAGACCCTTGGTTAGAGAGTTACAAATATTTGGGGAAACTGATAAGTTGCTGCTAATTGATTCCCTGGGCTGCTTGTTTACAGTTTCAGAGGTAACGCTGGCATGAAAGATGTGGCATGAAGCAGTCTGAATTAATAGTGTCTGTCAGATGATTAGATTGCACCACACAGGCTTAGAAGGAGCAGCTGAAGACTGGACAGGAAGAAAAGGAGGATATGGCGTTAGTAAGCAGAACTCCAGAAAAAGAATTTATTATTTCCTCTGTTTTTTGCATGTAGCCAGGAACTTGAATGTATTTAAATGTCACTGGGCCAGGACAGTCCCATAACTGTCCTATTATGTACCTTTGGAAGTGGAGGAGAAAACAGCATTTTCCAATCCATCAGTAAAGAGTTGTTGGATTATTTAAACAGCTGATTAAATAGGTCTTACAGAAACAACATATAAATTCTCATTGGTAAGCAGTGGTCTTCGCTTTCTCTGTAGAAGGTCTTTCCATAATCACTTGCTTCCATTGGACTGTTTTTCATTGTTTTATGGTTTTAATTTCATGGTAGCACAAGTTCCTGGTTTACATTCTCTTAGACTGCTCTCCAAGTGATGAACCAATGTTCCAAAAGGCAGCAGTATTTGTATAGTACTTTTTTTGTCTGGTTTTTTTTTCCTCCTTTTTTAAACTGCATTCATAATTGAAGCCTGGGAAGGCATCCATGTTGCAGGAGACATTTTACTATATGTAGTTCCACAATTAATCAATGAGATCTATATTAGTCATAATAATTTGTGCTAAAGGGAAAAGTAGACACAGAATCTTCAGATTATTTGATGAAAAGTAGATACATGTATTTAATACCTAAAGAAATCCTTTCTGGTGAAAATGAGTCCAGCAGAAGCTAGTAATGTGGGGAGAAACCTGGACTTGGAGAAGTAGTTGATAACTGCTGTGGCTGTTTGACTCCCTTGTTCAAATTAAAAAATAAATTAAAAGGAAGGAGGAAGGGAATGAAAGAGCATTTCCTTGCCAGGCAGTCACACATGCTATTGTCCATGAGCTCCCCGCCCCCATCTCTTTCACCCAGGCACACACACACGCACACAAAAAGCCAGTTTTGTGTCCTTCTGAGCACACAGATGTTCCTCTTGGCATCCCTACAGTACGGATAGGTTTTTTCGCAGGCGCAGAATGTGAGGCTTCTTTGTTGGAGACAAAGTGTTGCCTGTGGTGGGAATTTCTGCAGTGATGGGAAAGTATCGTAATGTATTGTTGGATTACTGTGGGTTTTTTTTCCTCAGTAGAGACAGTACATTAAAGTAGCTTTGTGGGCAGTGAATTGTTTGAGCCAAGCCTGGCTAACAACACTCTCTCCTTGGCAAGCAGTCGTAGAAGGTATGGTTGGCATAGTTTGGATGATCATGGGGTTTGTCCCAGGCATGTGCAGTGGTTCTGTTGCATTGAGTAGAAGTCTTAGCAGTAATTCAGTGAGCTAACAACAGTGGTCTGACTCTGAAGGTAGAACTGTCATGCTTTCAACTCTTCATTTTTCAGTTGTATGAAGATCTGATATGAATCATGCCTTCTTAATAATTTTTAGGACATCTATTCTGGGTTTTCTATATAATGGTTCTAAGAAAACAGCTTAAAATTCAAAACTAATAGCATGAAGTGTCTGCCTTAGCTTTCATACCGAAAAGGAAACGGCTCTTTCAAATAGTTTCTTGTGCTACAACCTGCCAAAAAATGTAGTGTTTCTTTGGGCACAGTTGATGATGTTGCTAACCTGAAGTTCTGAATCCAGCTTTTTCTGTTGTTGACTGCACCAAGCAAGAGAAACACAGACCCTGTCACATGGGGTCTAGATTAAAGTTCCTTTTGTTCAGTGTTATTTTTTATCTCCATTCATGAAATACTCACAGATTTTATCATGACTTTAAATCTTTTTGTTGGTAGTTTTATGCATCCATAATAAAGTATTTTCTAATGTGAAAGGCCAAGAAGGTGCTATAGATAAAAAATTCCTTGAAGGAGCTGCTTCTAGGGAGAATTTGGAGATGAGACTATCAAGGAGAAAGTGTGATGACCATTAACTATTTTATTTCTCCATTTGTTCCTTTAATGACAAAGTGCTCTTCCTTCTTGTTTTTTCCCTAGATACTTTTATCTGTCTCTGATTTCTTCATAATGATCTGTGGAGTTTCTGTATTTTCACATCTAGGAAAAAAAAAAGCCACGGCTTTATTTGATACATGTTATCTCAGTCCATATTTGTTTGTTGTGTTTAATGAGATCTGATCAGTATTTCTCTGTTGACCAGAAGATGATAAAGTCGTTATGGGCCAAATAGTTGGATCAGGAAGGTGGTTCAGTATCATGGCAATTGTTGCTGGTTCAGCTTCCAGGTGTACTCCATATCCTGCATGTAGTTCTGCTGTCATGAATGCACCTACTTTTTGCTGTTCTTAAACTTTTCTCATCCCTGAGGCCTATTTTTTGTCTCTCCAGTTGCACTGAATTGCTTAGATTATACTTATTCTAAGCTTTTCTCCAATTTCCTTTGGAAGCCCTTCCTTCTCTTCTGTTGCCTTTGGTCTGGACATTTTCTTCTGTTACAGGTGCAGGGTGTTCTGCAGAGAGGAGCCTTCCCCGTGCTTCACACTTTCCCCTGCCAGTTCTTGAAAATCAAACTGACAATGTCAAATGGTTGTATTTTTAAGGCACCACTCCCCAGTAAGATTTTCATGTTGTCTCTGAATAGGCTTTTATTAACTGTGAAAGCCATTTGAATGAATAATGCAAGTGTTAGCTTACAAAGAAATGTTCCTGACCAAATCTGAAAATGTCCCTTTTACAGGAGCACCATGACCTCTTTTTCATTAAAAGGTCTCCTCAGTCCATATTGTTCATTTATAACATAAGCAGCTGAGATTGTTCTTGGGGCATTCAGATTAAATGGACACTAAAAAGTAACTGGAACTTAAAGTTTAGTATTACTTGACATACCTTAAATTGTTGGATGCTGTTCTCTGGTATGTAGGTGCATGCATATGTTCTAGATTTGCACTCAGTGATGCCTCAAGTTGATTTGTGTGCACTGGAAATAGGTTTATAATCTGTTGTTATCATGGTGTTTTTCTCCCTGCAAGATCCCATTTTATCCTCTTTTGGCTTTGTCAGACCATAGTTTTGATACTGTCAGATATTTTTAGCTGAACATTTTGATTACTTCTTCATTGAGTGTCTTGCAGGTGTGTGAGTTATCTGCATACATTGCATCTTATAGACCAATGTTATGTAAATACAATTTGACTTTCAACAGAGGTGAGCTAAGCAAGCCAGAGGGTGGATGATGTGAGTAGTGCTGTTGTGTAGGCACTAACAACCAAATGGAGAACTGGGGAAAACATGGGAATAGGGAGGTTTGGGGGAGAGACTGATACTTTCAGCAGTCCTTTGAGAAGGAGCAGTGCTCAATCAGTCTTGGTTGATTGATGAAGGGAAGCCATTTGGAACCTCCAGCTCCTTTTGTCTTAGAGGCCCATCCAGTTCTTCCTCCTTTTTGCTCGAAATCTTGTTCACCCCTCCCAGGCTTTCTCTGAGACTCCAATCATTAGTGCCCAGCCTTCCTCCATCTTTAGCACTTTTCCCATCTCACTGTTGGGTTCATGTGCAACTTAGAATTCGGATATCTACTTCATCTGTCCAGCAACTCTGTTTTCTGTCTCTCCATGTATGCTAGCCCTTACAGTAACACAGTTACCTACACTCACTGCTGCTGGATTAGCCATTCCAGTCTCCCCACCCATCTTCTGTATCCAGCTCTCCCAAGAGCAGAATAAATCCAATTTATAGCCATGATGGAGTTTAAAGGCAAAGAAAGGACATGCATAGTACTTACCATCAGTACAGATGGGAGTGTCAGAGCAGAGATAGAAGTAGTGTCTGCAAGCACCTGCTGGCAGTATGTGAATTATCCTAATTTGCTGAAGCTTTTCCTGTGTGACAGCCTTTCCAAGTTGTACCAAGCTTGAGGGCTGAGCACTGAGTCTGGGCAGGTTTTGAAATGCGTTGTCATTGTTCCTGTCATTACCCAGACAGTCACAGGGAGAAACAGTCTGATTTGAATTTTGATAATAACCAGTCTAGATTATCAAAACCTACTATTTTTAATCCGTTATGAAAGACCTGCCAGGTTGACTGTTGCAAGGGGACTGGAATCAGCTGAGTGAAAAAAACTGAGAAGCACTGCAGGAAAAAGAAGATGACTGAACTTAGTTGATATTGGTGAAAGATAAAAACTGTGATGGAGTAAGCAACTGAAAGGAGATTGAGATTGGCTGGGACTAGGATAAGCCAAGGAGGAAGTAAGAAAGAGAGGACAAGGGAAAATATCTAATAGATTTTTCCAAAGGTGGAAAAAGAAAAATGGAAATGCCTGGTCAGAGATCCCAAGGTGACAGCAGGAGATCAGAGGAGGAATTGCGATTAGGGAAACGAAGTAAGCATAGAAAGAGAGTAAATTTGAGAACACGTGTATTAAGAGGAGCACTAGAATAGTATTGTGGAAACTTTGAAATTGGGAGGGCTAGAAGTATTTGACTGAAACAAAGTCACAGTGTGGGAAAGGGAAGGGACAGGAACTGAGATGGAGCTCACTTGTGGAAAGATGGGCAGAGCAATGTATGCTACAGCTTGTTTTGTATGAGTTTGTTGATTTTTTTTCCACTTGGGTACCCTTTTCTTTCATCTTTTAAGCAGTTTGCCTGGCGGCTTCTGGTGGTTAAGGGCATGGTGGGCTATGGTTTTCATTGATATTTTATAGTATAATTGGCTAGATTTTTAATATATTTAAGAATACAATGATTTTTTTTACTGTTTTGTAAGCTACAAAGCAGTATTTAAATCAAAATAGGTCATTACATAGATTAAACAAAAGAAACCCAATTTGCACTGAAGACAGATTTCTTCTATTTTGTTCCTTTAGAGTGATGTTTCCTCTCACATTAGACGATATATATTATGTTATAGACTGAGGAACTGACTGGCATAAATCACTGAACAGTGATGTAACCGTATCTGATACAAGTTCTTGGATGACAGGAGCCACCTATTGCGAGTTTCATTTGTCAGAGTTTCCCTCACCACACCATAGAGAAAAGGTTATAGCATTCATCTTTGATGTGATATGAAGTACATTTTAAAATATAGATTATTCTATGTATTCCTTCTCTAAAAAGGGAACAATCCTGTCCCAGAATTTTAATGAATGCAAATTGATTCTTACAAAGCCTGTAGCAGAAGTTACAGCAAGAGTTTTTTGATGTGTTCTAGTAAATACTGAGTACTTTGAGTTTTGTGTGAATTGAAGGCAAGCATATTACTTTTTAGAAGTTTTTCACTACTAAGAAGTTCTACTGAAAGTCTAAAGGTGTAACGGAACTAGATTTAAATATTTGGCGTATATAGTGTTTTTCTGCTCTTGTAGATACAAGTGCTATTGATTATTATCATTGTAACAGCAGAGCTTGACAGTGTCTTCACTGTGGTTTCCTTGGGGCTTTTCCATAACAATCATAAAGCAGTCATGCTTTGCATTTACCTTCCTTTAGGTATAGGAAGGAAAACTTGGATGTTTCATTCATTTAAGTCTGTGCTGTTTCAGTCAGCTACCATTCATCTCAACAGGCAGTGGTGGAGACACAGAGGGCTGACATGGTCCCTGGTCTTGGTCCCACAGAAGGAAGATACCAGGACTTGACCAATATGTTACGGTTCTAGGTAGCTCCATAAGCATAAGTGGAGATAATGTTTTACCCATTAATGGTGGGTGACCCTCAAATTCTGCTACTCTTACCAGCCTATTTGGTAGTTATCTTCCCACCAAGTGTCATTACCTGCAGTGACATTTGTGCATGTGCATGCTTCTTTAAGCTCCAGTTGGCCAGGGGCATTTCCATGTGCTCCAGGATGGTTTTCATGTATCGGGATCTAGCTTATATCCCCAAACTTTTAGTGGTATTAATTTCAATTTTCTGCTCTAGCTGTGGTCAGAGCAAAGTGAGGTTTGGGTTTAGACTTCCTCAGGTGCATAAAGCACCTGTTGGTTTTAAGGATGCTCACCACAGGCACTACTTATGCACTGTTGTTCAAAAACACTGAGGTGACAATGACTGTTGTTTAAGCTGATGGTTTCAAACAGGTTTACAGCATTCTGCTAAATGCTTCCAAGAATATGAGAGACTTTAATCTGCTTTTACCTAGCAGACTGTCTCCATCTCTGCCTGTGATGTTGACACAAGGAGGAAAAATATTCTGAAAAATTATTAAGGAGGTGTGACAAATGGCAAATGTTCAGAAAAAATAAGAGCACATTTACTTGCTTAGTTCTTGGGAAGAGGGAAACAAATTGAGTGGGCAACAGATACAGCTGAAGTGGCAATCTATTGATGAGTCACAACAAAATGAATTTTCTGATGGAAAACGCATCCAGCAACCTTGGAGCATTTTTTGTGAAGTGCTTGATTACAGGGAACAGGGATGCGTTGAAACTCCTATTTTGAGCATTCATCCTTTGTTTGAATGGCAGGGTGCTGTGGTAATAAATAATGGATGAACACAATTTAAGCAAAAAAAAAGACTTCAGGTCAACTCTCAGGACTTCACTGTATCACGAGACGTGGCATTTCAGCAGATTACCCTGAACTAGCACAGCTGTTTTCACATCTCTTCAGTTGAAGCTATCAATGGCTGAAAAGCTTTAGTGCCTGGAGTATTTTTCCAGTGGTTCGTCAATATTATTGGCAAAATTGTGATCCTTATTTGCATTTGTTGGACTTCAGTTTTCTGTCATTTAATACCAGTATTATCTTTCTTTAAAGGTATAGACAGCTAAATATTTTTATTAACTTAACAGATCAAGATCTTTATGTGGTTATTCAATTTTATGCATGTTTGTTGTCCTCTTTTTAAAAGCCTTTAAAGAAAGGTAGGCAACAGAATACTGCTCACTCTTCTAGTATCTCTCTTACCATCCCATGTTCTGCTCTCTGCAGAATTCACACTACTTTTCTATAGCTACTGTGGCCTCTCTTATTCATGCAAAGGTAACATTTGGTCTTTTTGCCCCAGCATTGCCAAGGAGATCATACTGAGGGGGTGTTCATGTGTGTGTTACAACTGCTCTTTTGAGCTGCTGGAAGTAGGATTGCCATCCCCTTGTTGCTAGATGACCAGTGTGTACTTCACTGGAAAAATTCTCCTTAGCAAGATGCAGATTACTGCGTAAAACTATGCTGCCTTAAACTTGACAGCAGTATGCTAATCTTTGTCTCACCTATATTTTTCTGAAGAATAATTTTATATGTGCTGACAGTGAGTGAGGAGGTTCTGGGAAGTTGTGTGCTCTTGCTGAGCTGCTTCGCTGAAGGTTTTAAGGGATGATCTATACAAAAATTGTATAGATCTGTGCCAGGGTAGCTCCCTAAGCTGGCTGTATAGCCTCCCTTTCCTGATGAAGTCAGAACAATGAAGTAGGCTTCATTGAAGTAAGCTTGAAAAACATCTAGAATGCTTCAATATATATTTTTTTTTTTTTTCTCTGAGGATGTGTTGTTGTTCTGGTATGAATAGTGAGGAGCTACAGGTTGATTTTGAGTAGATTTGAATGGTGGTGAGAATGGTGAACAAAAAGTCTGGAATATAACTGGTGGTCAAATTTGCTTCATTACCTTTTTGGTTGTTGTATTTGTTTTCAAGTTTGATAATGTGATGTCTTCCACAGAAAAAAAGGAAGTGAAACTATTAAGAATCTTAAAGTGTTCTGTTCAGGCACTGCAACAAAGCCATGTGAATAATAGATCTGAGAAAACCAGTTTGAAATTCTTGTGATACAAAAATGAAAGACACTGAGACTTCTTATGGCATCCTCTAAGAGTATCATGGCTCAACTCTAATCCTGTCTTTGGAGTGGTTTATATTAGTGAATTTTGTATGGGAGATAATCCAGGGATTCCTCTTATTGCATTTTTTGAAAGTCATCAGTAGAATGTAGACATGAAGAAATAGTCATGAAAAAAAAAGTAAAAAAAATCAAGTTAAGTTATCTAAATTACACCCTCAGTGTAGGAATTAAAACCCAGTAGTTGCCTTCCTACTCCATTCTGACAGGCAGGCTTGTGAGAGGGCTGGGACGGATGGCACAGAGGAATGAACGGTGGGTGGAAATGGTCATAGCCAGACCTAGCTTTGCAATGCACATGTTATCGTTCCACAAGGAAGCAGCAGAGGCTAAAAATCAGTAACAAAATAGACTGAATATGAGCTAAAATAACCCTTTTGTCTCAAAATAACAGTCCTGTGTTTTTATAGTACACAATAAAAGGTTTCTGTGAATATATTTTTAAAATGAGTGGGAAATCCTAGCCAAGACCTGGTGAGACTCAACCATTTCTGTAATTGCGTTATTTTTGTAGCACTGTTTCCAAGAATACAAAGTTTGTTGCTTTAAATATTAAAATAATAACTTGGGTAGTTTTTATAGAAAAAGCAATGCTTGCTAATTTGTGATCTCATGCAGTTTTAAATATTGGATGGTTTAACAAAATGCTTTAATGTTTACACCTGTAATTTAGAGCTTGAATAAAGTTCTTGATGGCATGTAGTAATGAGGGCACTTCCTCTACATGTGAAGTTACCTACCTGCAAAACTACTGTCCCATTTCCTTGGTAGCAAATGGTATAATTAGGATTTTAAAAAAACCATTTTCAGTTATAGCCTCCTTGTTTTTACATGCTCATTGCTTTCCAAGTTAACTCCCTTTGTAAACCTTTTGCTGTAGCCTGAAATGACTTCTAAATTAAAAAAGAACATTTCCACCCCCCCCAGCTTTCTTGAAAGTTAACAAGAGTTTAAATACATCATTCCATCTCCTCCCCCTCCAATTTGATTATGTAAAACTTGGCTTTTTTTGTGTTTATATATGTTTTAAGGGGGCATAATAAAATTACTTACTTTTTAAAAATCACAAGTTTAAAATCTTGACTGAAGAGTTTGGGGGCCGGGGGGGGGAGTGTTTCCTTTAATTTATCATTAAGATTTTGAGAGATGTAAAGTTTCAGTGCAAAAGTGAAAGGATTAGGAGAAGGCCAGCTTGAAATAAAAGGGGTATAGTCAGTCAGAAGGAAGCTTCCTAGTTGCTAAAGTTTGGAAGTGGACACTGTGCTATTTATGTGTGTTCAGCAAAGAGAAGTCCTATTTTTTGGAAGTTAAAGCACAGTAATTTGATACTTGTATGCAAAGATAAAAGGCCCTACTTCTAATAAAGTAAGAGGACATAAGCTAATTTTTACATTTGCTTTTAAAGTGTCTTTAAGCAGCGCTAGGAAGGCTGTACTCTATGCTTTCTCTGTGCTTTTGCATTCTGTATTCTGTTGGTGATGTATAGTTGTACAGCCTTATGGTTCAAAGAAGAAACAATATTTTCATCTTGCTTCTTTTCAGATTCTTTTCTGTGATAGTCCAAAAATTACAAAGAGCACTGTTTGACTTGCCTCTAGATTAACTTAAAATTTCAGGAAGGTGCACCTGTACCCAGTGCTGTGTTCCCTCCAGAAAGAATGAAGGGAAAGTTTTCTGGAGCCCATTGATCCTTGGCTGAAGCTCAGGTGAAGGTTTCTGTTGGGTGCTTCAGTGAGTGCTCTGCCAACATTGGCCTGAGATGAGGTCACAGCACACCAACAGTAGTTGGTGGATTCCAACCTCTGAAGCTGACTATTCAGCAGAGTCCTTCCATGTAAAACTGATGTTCCCAAAGTGTTATGGAGAAAGATTTGACTTGACTTGCAAAATAATTTTTTTAATTTCTGTAGAATATTCCTATACCTTCACTTATGTATGCAACTAAACTACCTTTGTCTTCTTCAAAGTTAATTTAATTCTCTCACCTGGCAGTAGGAAGTGGTAGGAGGAAAACCATGCATCCTCAGGAAACACTGCCTGGGGCTTGGGTGAAGGTTAATAGTTCCTGTTGATTGTCATGACATAGCATGGTCTTCAATACCAGCATTGTTCCTTAAAATAAAGCGAGTAGTTTTGCAAAGTGGAGTTGATGCTTTCTTTCCTTTTGCACTGGTGTCCTGTGTCTCCTAGGACACCATTGCTGAAAATAATAAAATGCCTCCTTTGTTCCTGGGTACTGCTTCAAGGTTCTGCTTAACCATAGGATAGTTTTATCTGCTTTAAGGACAAATAGCTTTGTGGATAGAATATGCTTAGAGCAACCTATCATTTCCTCTTACTCTAGGTATGGGGGATAGACTACCACTGCACATTGTGTTTATGTTTTCCCTTTTTCTGCATCTTCCACTTACTGTTTATTTTAAAATGTTTTAGCTGTAGAGAACATCTGTCACAAACCTGAATGTTCATATTCATACAAACTGACAGTTCTGCCAGCTCTTTAGAGTGATGTTCTTCAGGACCTCTTTGTAAGCAGATGTGCTATGACTGGGAAACCTTTAATAATTAAGTACAATTAAAATATCTGGAATCTATTTGAGTTTCTGAAGCAGCGTTGAAGATTGTGGTTCTTTTTATGAAAATACAATTGCTTGGATATGCTGAAGTCATGTCTGGAAATTCAAGGAAAGTTTTCTGCAGGCTTTATGGTGAGCAGTGTCTTCACAATGCTAACATGGGGACAGTCATGCATAAGGTTATTGATTTATTATTAAATCAGATGTATTAATCATGAGAAGCATGCCTTCTTCACAGATTCTCCTCATGAACTTTCCTGGTTCTAAATAGCACTTTTAAAGGTTTGATTAGAAAAAATCAGTTTCATCTATTCACTTAAAAAACACCGCTGTAGTATAGCAAGCAGCCCAAAAGGAACTGTTGCATGATGAAAGTAATATTTTGTGTTTCAGTTACAAAGATGAACTCAGCATCTCTGCTACTCTCTGCTCTCAAACAGGGAGAGGACTTCTAATTCAATACAAACTGTGTTCAGTTTGATCTTCTGCAGAAAAGCACTGGACTCTGAAGGCAGTTTTCACAGTAGCATCTTGTTTTACGTTACTAGTGAGCTGCATTTCCTCTAGGAGGAAGGAGATGAGAAAAAGACAGAGGGACTGCTGGTCTTTAAAATTTGTCACAAGCTCAATAGTTTCAGTATTAAGTTTTATTAGGTTAAAAATGTGTCCTTTTTTTTAAAGCAGCACAGAATGCTGTAGTTCACAGATCTGAGTTTAGTCTTATTCAAAGTTTGGTTTATGTAGTCTTTACTTTTAAGAGACTTTTTGCTCTTCCGTGATTCTACGCTGTGTACAATTTCCTTGGTTTCTGTACTGTTTGCCTACAATGTTTTCAGTGCTTTCTTGTCTCCTGTTCTACCATCTAGTCTCTCGTTCATATCTTCCCAGGCCTTGTTTTTTCTTGTCATAAGGTGTCAGCTCCCTCTTTTCTGTTTCCATAGACCATTTCTCTCTCTCAAATATCCTTCTCTCTGTCTTCTTTTACCTTCTCTAAAAATTCTAATTGCCACTTCCACTCCTCAAACTCATTGATAATGGCAGAAAAGTCTGATAATTTATGCTAAAGATAGTGTTAGGGATCAGGATAACTTTATGGTTGGATGCTAAGGCAACTCATCTAACCTGCAGCTGTCAGTGAGGCAAAGGTTGGGTTTGTGCTAGAGAATTTTCTGTAGATTTCTCACATACCCAAATGGTAATAATCACTAGTCAGCTGTCATCTTCATTTAAGTTTCAGCTGTTGGCTGCTAGAAAGAGTGAGGAGCTTCCCTCTTCATTTCCCTTTCTTATCTGAAAAAAATCCTGACTTTTGAAGCTTTCTTTTATAAATAAGTGTAACAAATCCTGGAAAATGCCATATATTTTTAAGATTTTATTCACAGTCATTTAGTTTTGTCTTTCCCGTGTCTTATTCCTCTGAAGTGTTGCATGCTAGCTTTCATGAATTATTATCAATTGTGAAACTGTTCTGTTTTGAAATGCAATTATAAGGAGGATAATTGATCTTTTCCAGCTGTCTAGGTAACAACCTCACATAAACTATACTCTTCACTGCAGCAGTGCCACATTTAGAGCAAGACTGTCATTTTAGCAGGTGAAGGACTTGAGGTTTTATGTTTTTAAGAAAGTGTGCAGTATTTCCACTGTGTGGAAGATGCAGATCATCGCAGCATTCGCTGGGACAAGTGTTGGCAGAAAACTTGCTCACCGAAGTACCTAATGTAGCTACTTCTTTAGAATCGAGGCATTAGATGATCTTCCACTGCAGTCTGTAGCATAGCCAAGTACATTACCCAGGTTTAACCAAGAGGAACAGGAAAACAATGTAAGATAGAATTGACAGAAAATGGAAGAAATATGCAAGTTGAGCATCTCAAGATGTATAGTTTTCCAAAAGGATCTTGGTTTAATGTGCTGAAGAAAGCTGAAACTCGTTTCAGTTGAAGAGTGCTTCAAACTTTCTTTTGCTTTTGACATATGTGGTCAGGCTTAAGGCTTCTTCAGCTCTTTATGCTTTGACTAGAAAACAGTTGGTATGGCTTGAACTTTTAAAAGAGGAATAGTTTTCAGTTTTATTGCTGGACTTTGATCGGTAGCTCTCCAGGTGCATTATACATGATGCTGGTATTTCAAAAGTCTTCATGAATTTGGCATGGCCTTGACACAGGCTCTGTTTTCCAGCCACATTGAACACTCGNAAAGAGGAATAGTTTTCAGTTTTATTGCTGGACTTTGATCGGTAGCTCTCCAGGTGCATTATACATGATGCTGGTATTTCAAAAGTCTTCATGAATTTGGCATGACCTTCTTGACACAGGCTCTGTTTTCCAACCACATTGAACACTCACATCTTCTGACTTAAAAGAAGAAAAGAAAGAAGAAGAACATAAAACAATGAAACCCAACCCCGTAGGCAGAATATTTTGTTACAATAGTTGTGGGCTTTCTTTTTAATTATATGTAGTAAAAAACTTGCAGATGATACTCACTCTTTGGAGGAGGGGATGAGACAAGAAAAGTTCCCTTGCCTGAGGCCCAGAGTTGGAAATATAAACCATACTTGGCTGGCATTGTGCATTTTTGATAAAAGCAATGTCACCAGTGATCTAATGATGACTTGTCCTCCCCTTTAATGATATGTTGTCCTGCAGATAATTGTGTGCATGCTAGCAGATGATACAGAAAATATTTTGATGGAAGACACAAACAGTTCCCTATGTAATAACTGCTTTTCTGTAGAGCCTGCATTCCTTCAGTGGGATCTGGTGATGCCTGCTCGTCCATGGGCAGAATTGTATCAACAGAGGCCATTTGTGGTGTCACAGAGTACATCCCAGCAGCTGGAGTGCTGATGCATTACAACAATGTTGGACTTTCATGGCAGCATGTAGTTTTTTATAGGGCTGCTACTTCAGTTTGCAGACAGGAGAGCAGCAGTAGGGTATGCAAGGCTGTTGTTTAATAAAACTTACCTTCTTTCCCCTCTCCCCTTTTCTTCACAGAAAATATCAGAGAGGAACCCGAGTACGCCTGAGACTGCTGGATCTTGAACTCACGTCTAGGTTCTTGGGAGCAACAAGTGATACATCATTGCTGGAAGCTGATGCGGTTCTCTTAGGGCTTGCGGAAAGCAAGCGAACAAAGCAAAAAGAGTAAATTTCTTGTAAATGAACGCACTTTGTGCACTATAGAAAATTTGACAAATTAAGTGTTTCCTCTGGGAATCAATGAAAAGTTTCTCTCTGCTTGGTTATGTAAATAATGAGATCAATAAAAGACAATAGGCACATTGTACCTGATTCTTGCACCATTTTTATTGTCATCTTTCTAACTCTTTGCCCTTGGGACTTAAATGAGAAAAGTTAACTGAGCTTCTGTAGGTAATAATAGTTGAATGTTTGTATATTCTTATATAAAAAATTCCAGAGTTCATCTGTCCATTCCACAGGGATGTTGATCTCAGACATTGTACTTTCAGAAGGTAGTCCAAAGCTTACTCTTGTGGTACTCCTTCCGGTGTGGTGTTTCATACAGAAAGATGTTGAAGGTTCCCAGTTTCCATGTTGCAGTGTGAAATGTTTATTGGAGGTTTTAATCTCTGTTATAATATGTCATGCTTTTATTTCTGTCTGCATGAAGAAACAGAGTATTATTCTTTGCTTTAATTGGAGCTGTCATTTCCAATGCATGTTATTAAATTTTCTCTGGTTTTTAATATAGAATCATAGAATAGTTAGGGTTGGAAGGGACCTTAAAGATCATCTAGTTCCAACCCCCCTGCCATGGCCCACTAGATCAGGCTGCCCAAGACCCCATAGAAATTAAAAGAAACTGTTTCAATATAGTAAGTCAAGTGTAGGTCTGAGGTTCCTTTAAGTATGTTTAGGATATGTGTAATGGATATTTGAATGCTAAACCAAAGAGTCATGCTGTCATGTTTCCAATATCTTTTTGGAACGTTAGCCATCAGAAAGCGCTTCTTTTGATTTCTGGTGTATCCAAGTCTGGATTCTGCACAGTCATTTGCGGTCTACATAGCACCTCCTAGGTGTGCTGAGGGCAAATGATATTTACCACTTCATTTTTTTTGTAATTCATTGCACTGAATTACAAAAGAAAGTCTGTTTAATCTTTAAGTAGTTTCCCCAAATGTTGGAATAGAATGAGATTTGTGAAGGTAGCCTGCCTTGCTTGTCTGCAGTGACTCTTCAGTGACAATGTGTTTCTCACTGTATGTACTAATTGAGTAAAATGCATACTGGCTTATGTTGCTCAAATCCACACACATCTCATCTTTCTGCTGGAGCAGCCAGACAAGCAGTGATGGAGACTCTAAAGGATGGTATACTCCTCCTGCTTCTTGGGATTGAATGTATTACTATTTCAGTCATATGAGAGGTGTTAAGGGATCCCTAAAAATGTAGGGCACCAGAGAGCCACGTCCAGGCTGCCAGAGTTTAAACACACCTTTCCTTGCCTGCATCCAGGGGATTCTTGGACAAAATGACATCAGAGAGAAGAAACCACGAACAATTCTGTTAGATCACACCTGGCCTGTGGGCCAGATTGCCACCCAAACTCTGCAAGTCTTCATATGGTCTAACAAAATTCATTTAGAACAGGATATAAAAGCTTTAATCTGTTTAGAGGTCTTTTCCAAAACCCATGTAATTTCTCATTTGAAGATTGTCTTTTATTCTCTCTCTTTTTTTTTTTTTTAAAGCATATGGGAAGAATAGCAAAAGGAAAGCTGAAGTGCCTTTTTACCTGGAACTGCAGTCCTATGACACAGTGGTTTGTTTCTTTCTTACTCTTCTACCCAAAAGAAAAACTTAGCAAAAGAAACAAAAGAAAACTCCTTTCCTACTTTTGTCCTTTTGTAACACTGAGAAGAGAGGTGTAATGCAGGTCTCCAAAATACATCTCATACATGGTCTGTCATGGAGAATATTTTTAATGTAAGGTATTCGTTTGCCAAAATACTCGGACAAATCACATGGAAAATGCATAGTTATCCTGAAGGGAAAGGGCATGTTTCAGCAGATCCTTTCATAGTTTTGCAAATTGAAGTTTTGTTTCAGAAATCAGTAAGGATCAAAGCAAGAGAGAAGAAGCAAGCAATGTGAGCTTATTTTCTTGCTTTAATTTGCTCATTCATTTTAGTGATCTTAAGTAGAGGAGTTTGAACAGGAATTTCATTGGGTATTAGCCTCAAGGTAAAGAGTTATCCTGGCACTGGAGTAGAAAAAAGAAGGCATTTTTAAGAAGCCAGAAGAGATTCAAAATATCGAAGAGAAATCCTAACTGTTGAATATATCTCATCGTACATGTTTGATCAACCTTCAATAGAGTGATTTTGGAGGAAATACATGCTGTAATGTTTGAGGGTAGTCTAGGAGTTATTTTACAGTAGGGTATCAAATAGCGATTTTATCAAACTTTGTCTAGAGAAGTGGCTTTTGGGGACTGTAGTGACTGTTATTTCAAATCCTGCTTAGTGTTTTATTTGGAAAGCCACAGGTTCACAGGAGCTGACCCAATTTTACAGATCATGTGTTTGACCCTTCAATAGCCTTAGGCTGCAACTAGCCGTTCTGGCCTTTGGAGAACCAGTTGTTCTCCTAGCTTCTCTGTGGTGACCTTCAAGGCCTTTATTGGACCTCTAAACTGTTCAGAGAAGAGTTGTCCCATGGAGGAGCCTCTGTGTGCCGTAGCCTATGCCCATCACACATTGCCTCAATTCTGTACAACTCCCAAATGCAGAATTACAATGATGGAGCAGGGAAATCTGAAATGTCTTTGTGGTGGGCTGTTGGGGTGTTGTTCCGTATTCATAGTACCAACATATGCCAAGACTACATGTGCTTAATACAACGTAAGGAACTACCAATGTTGTTCATTACTGAACAGCCATGAATGCACAATTGCATTGCTCTGTGTCTATAACTAATCTCATTTTTTTACTCCAATCTTCCCTAGGGGCAGAAATTGATAAAGCAAACAGGCATTTCTAGTGCTGACCATACAGAAGAGTAACAAATACAGACATGTTTTTCTGCTGGTTGCCACCTTTTCCTAGGAATTCCTGCTTTCTTCGTGGCCACATGCCTTTTTGCTCCTTCTCTTTGCATATTCTGCTGCCAAACACACATAAGAGTGTCTACCCATTCTTCTTCAACAATGCACAGTGAAGTCTTCTTGTCCACATACTTCAGATTCCTGAGTGGCCTTGCATGCGCCTTGGTTTGGGCAGAGGCATGAATCTGACTTTTTGTTTGGAGATCATTCTTATTTCATGTATGAGAATAGTAGTTTATACTAATGGAAAGGAAGGATAAAGCCACTCCACCAGCTCCTTCGCATTGTGCCTTGCCTGCACAATTCACCAGGAATACTCTTATCACTTAAGTATGCTCCATGCATTATTAATATTGACCAAATCAATACTATTGATTCAACATACCAAGACTTTGTAGCTCTAAGTGTAAATACATCACACTGGCATAAGCTGAGTTCTGCAACTACATTCATCTGACAACCAAAATCAGGAAGCTGTGTTTTCTTCTAAATTTTGGGATTTTTTCACTTGCTTTGAAGCAGTGCCCAGACGACCAAAGACAATTACTGAAGTCGTATGAATCTAATCTCATATAATTCGTTGTTCTGATTATGCAGCTGAGAAGAGATTTGATATTAGCAGGTCTCAGTCTTTGTTTCTTGATATATTTTTCAGAGGATTTTTTTTCCCTATAACAGTCTTGATTTTAGAAAGTGTTCAAGTGGGGTTTTTTCTCCGATAACTCTCAGGTAACAACACAGACCCCACTTTATTAGCAGAGACTAAATTTTCTGTTCTCCGCTACCATATATTACTCTGTGTGCTGCCCGTGACTCTTAATTGACAGATTTCTTACTTAAATTTGGATGAGCATGATACACTCACTTCCAAGTAGTTGTAATTTGTGCTTGGTATAGTATAAAATTTATACTCTGAGTTGTTAATGCTCAGTGCTCAGAGACCAGTAATGTTTCCACACATTCTACAAAAAGGACGCTTAATTTTACTAGGCCAGTAACTGAGGTGCCCATTAACTTCACCCCACATCCACTTCTTAACCACCCACCCCCCCCAACTTTACATGTGAATGTCCATGGTGCTTTCTGGTTTTACAGATACACTTACAAGCAAAGTTAGCTCTCGCAAAAACTGAATCAAAGCCAGTCTGGGTTTTAGCTGAAGCAATACTTCAGCTTTTGTGTTATTTGGGTCCTGTAATGACGGTCTTAGTAAGTTGTCCTAAAATTCTACCTTCTATCTTGATAACAGAATGTTAAAATACTTTATACATACTTGGAAAGCAAAATAGCTTTATCATGAGGTAGACTTGGAAGAAAAATGAAAACATTTAAATGTTCTTTTGATGGCTGATGTGCTATAACAAGACCTGGTAAATCCCCCATGGCTTGTCTGCCTTTTCATACTTTAGGCCTTTAGGTGATGAGATCAGGGGGAAAGGGAAATGCTGAAGAAATCAGACCTGCCTATTGAAAGCAAATTATCATCTTGCCATCAAAGCTTTGGCACTGAATTTGTTTCTAAATAGAAGAATAGTACACATTTTATTTTTGTTTAGGGCATTCTGGAAAGGTTGCATTCCTCCTTATTTCTCAGTAATGTCAAATTTATAAATCAGTCTAATTATTGTTCATGCTTTTTTTTTTTTCTCTCTGACATTATTCCCTTACACTGGGAGAGCTCTTCAAGTCTTCTGTTTTGGCAAGAGAACATTTCTGCCAGATACAAGCATGCAGTCTGCATGTGCTTTTTAGTAAATTATGAATTCTTGGGAAGTCTTTATCACATAGGAAGGATTTAGACTGGCTATAACATTGTCATCTGGCTGTAACCCAAAATAAATATTATCCCTGGTATGACTGCATTAGACTAACATCACTGAGTTCATAAATACTCTTAAGTGTTCTTGTTTCCTTCTAGGTTGTGTCTCTTTCAATCAGAGTGAAGCAGGCTGATGCACTCAGTCTACACCACGGCTGTAACAAGGAAATCAGCCATTTGTTAATGCTGCAGCCTGTCTGCAGCAGGCTGGGTGTCAAGTGCAGCCAAATGGGTTATTCAATCCAAGGCACCCTTGGGGGTAGATACTATAGTCACTTTGCAGCTTTGGATTAACTTCTGAAAGTGGCAACATATTTTAATTGTTTATAAAATGTTGACCTTTAAAGGTAGTGAAAAAGGCCTTGTTTATTCTCTTTAATGAGAAATCAAAGGATTATTGAAGTAATCAGCTCTGTTAGATAGCAGTTCCCTTTTGACTGCCTTTCTCTCACATAACCACAGCTCGGCTAGTTCAGTCTTTGCTTGTCTTCTACCCTTCGAATCTGGTTTGTGTTAAAGACATGGCACATACAGAAACTTAAGTATTATTTCATGGTCCCAGTCCAGTAGCACAAGGAAAGGAGTTAAGGGCTCAGTACTTCTTTTCCCAATGAAAAGTTTTGTTATCTTCTTGTTAAAGTTACTAAATCAAATACGAATAAAGCACAAACCTAATTGAAGTTGAAGGCCACTCTCTAGTGTACCAATTACCGGAATGTAACAAATATCAGGGAAGAGTGTTTGGGGTACGTCCTGATCTGCCTCACAAATGAGTATATGGGCATCATATTGAATACCTTTGAATGGTCATGGTGACTGAGATTGGTGCCTGAGGACTGGAAGAAAGCAAATGTCACTCATATCTTAAAAAAGGGCCTGAAGGAGGACTCAGGTGACAGGACCAAAGGCAATGAGCACATACTGAAACACGGGAGGTTCTCTCTGAACATCAGGAAACCTTTTTTCACTGTGAGGGTGACTGACCACTGGCACAGGTTGCCTAGGGAGGCTGTGGTTCCTCCTCCTTGGAGATTTTCAAAAGCCATCTGGATGTGGTCCTGTGCAACCCGCTCTAGAAGGGGTCTAGAAGGGCCCTGCTTGAGAAGGGATATTGGAAGAAATGACCCCCAGATGTCCCTTCCAATCTCAACTATCCTGTGATTCTGAAATGCGTTGGCATCTTATATCTGATGTCACTTTATTTGAATACTGCTTTTTGTTTCTCTAAGTTTTTGAAAACTTAGAGCTGCTTTGGTGTGCACTGATATGCAGATGATCATGGCTCCTGAGCTGGGGAGGTATGGTTTTCACTGCTAAAGGGCAGCAGGGAACTGGGGTTTCCCAGAAGTGGCAAAGATGGAAATTAAAACCTTCTATGTATCCTCAAGGCTGGCTTGCTGTTTGTTCAGCATGGCCTTCCCCTGCAGTGGAAAGGAGACTGTAGCTTGCTGTCATCTACCACTTCCCATCGAAGATATCGTTCCTTCTGATTTATTCCTACTTAATGTGTGGGCAACGTGAAAATTGGTTCAGTCAAACTTAGATTCCATGGGTTCTGGCTTCTGTACAGTGTGGTAAAGGAGTTCATGTGCTCAGAGGATGGCATCAACCACACCAATCAAAGGGCAATTTTTCAGTATGGTTGCTAGAAGCTTCTTGCAGCTGGTACAGCTGTTCTTCAAGGATGGTTTTTCAGAGTGGTGGTGGTCAATGGACTTTTATGTTTAAATGTCCTCTCCTGCTAGTCACTGCTACCTCCTGCCTTCCTCATCTGCCAAAACCCTTGTGTGAACTCCCCTGATTTGTTGCTAGCCCACATCTAGCTGTTAAATTGCTTGACCCAGAGAAGGACATTTAAATTGGCCTGGTGTGGTTTGACCAGGGTCACGTAAGTGCTGAGCCAGCACTGGTGTCTTGATTTCATTGTCTTTCGAAGGCCGGACTTTATTGTCTATGACTGAGGGGCTCATGCGCCAGTTTCTGTTCCCAAGTTCAGCTGGTGAAGGGGCTGGAGAACAGGCCTTATGAGGAGCGGCTGAGAGAGCTGGGGTTGTTTAG
>WAAB01018673.1:43928-61806 GCA_013389865.1 Piaya cayana | reverse complement strand
AAAAAAAAAAAAAGGGAAAAGAAAAGAGTTCACAACATATTGAATCTGACATCCTCTTTGCTGAGACCTTCCACCCTCTGAGGCCTGGTGCACACACCTCTTCTGAGCAATCTTCCCTCAAAGCTACTCTGAGGTTTACAGGTGTTTCCATGGCTGAAATGACTGCTTTGCCCTCATGTGGAGGAGACGTTTGTCCCCGAAGTTCTGCTCACCATGTTGCCTATGGGATTTCTCTGGCTCAGAGGAGCTGTTTCCCATTGCACGTGAACACTGGCCATGGAGCTCCAAACCACAGCTGCCACCTTGTACCAGTTAATACCTCCTCAAAAAGCACCTTCAAAATTGCACTAAAATAGGTGTGAAAACCTGCTTGGGGAAACAAAAGCCACAATAACAAGAAAATCCACAAGGAACTTTCTGAATTCAGTTATCAAATTTCACTGGTTTTCATTATTTTGATCTAATACAGCTTATTTCTGAACAATAGATGTAGCATAGATAGCTAGAAACCTCACTTAAAATGCTAGAAAAGTCTAATTGTCCTGAGCCTATTCCAGCTTAATCTCCTGTGCCTGTGTTGTCCTGGGACTTGTTGTACCAGCCAAGGCACGGGAATGTCCTCAGCAGCACTGAGATGCACAGACTTCTAAACACAAATGTTTTTACAAGGGCAAATTCACTGAAAATTTTTAATTTGGATGTTCCTTTCTCTTTGCTAAGGTGATTCAAGGTCACCTAAAGCCCTCTGAAATGTGTATCTGCAGTGGTTGGATGTCCCGTGTGCCTGCCGGCTCTGCAACGTGCCATTTTCTACATCTTAGAACTTCACTCCCAGCCTTCCCTCTTTATGCTTGGCTCTTATAAGGTACTATGCAACATAACAGCTTGGGGGACAGGGAGGAAGAAGTGACACTTTGATTGACCATTTTACATAATCTTTAACAATAGAAGGGTTTTAGTGACTTGGTACAGCCTGTACTCAACATAAAACCCACTCTGTTATCTAGGAGTGCTTAGATGGCAAGATAAGCTGTTAATGCTAGTGGAGGAACATTACTGAATAAGAATACAATGATTTTTTTTTTCCCACTTCCACTCTTTTTTCCTTATTTAAAATGTTCCCTTGAGCATTACCTGATAGACTTGAGTCCTGCATCAGGTCATTGTTTTGGTTGGACAGGCTGAGGTATTTTCGTCATTTTAGCTGATGAAATGGTTGCATTTTTTTCCCTTCTTTTTTAAGTAACTCAGGATGTAATCTAACCAAGACACACACATTCCAATCTGATAGAAAAAGGTTTTTACATCATAAGAAGTAAAACCTTGTTCCAGATCATAGGTATATGTATTATCTAGTGATATTAATACTAAAGTTAAGTGAAAACTTTATATAATGAAAATATGCCCCCTGTTTTTCTTTGCCTAACTAGCAGCTTTTGTACCAGGATGTAAGCTTATCAGTATCTAAATAAAGTTTACATTATGTAAGTTGAAGACAAGAATGATATTAGGACAGTCTATCCTTAGAGCCATCTTTGGGTGCTTGCCATGGAGGAATTAGAAAGAAACCCACCTGCAGTCACGTCAGAGGTGCTTGTGTTTGCTAGCTGAGAGGCGTGAGAGCAGGACTCTTCATTTCCTTGTCTTCAGAGGTGAGGGGAATGGAGGCAGGCTCCAGCACCTGTCCTTTGCATGGACACCTCACTTCTCAAGTCTGTTGTCCTCAGCTCTGCAGAAGGAAGATGTTATTCAGGACAGTGTTCAAGGCCTTGGCATCAATGCAAGGTTCGATGCCTTCATGAAACTGGCTCTTCCCAAGCAGTCCCTCCATGGAGTCAGGGATGCTTGTCTACGTGCAGGGCATCTTAGTGGATCTGTCACACAATACATACATCCCCTCTGTGTCAGCTTCATCCTGCCCTGCCAGGAGGGAGAGCAATGTGGTGCCTGAAGGGCCCCAGGGGACTTCATGGAATCATAGAATCACTAGGTTGGAAGAGACCCACCGGATCATTGAGTCCAACCATTCCTATCAAACACTAACCCATGCCCCTCAGCACTTCATCCACTCGTCCCTTAAACACCTCCAGGGAAGGTGAATCAACCACCTCCCTGGGCAGCCTGTTTCTGTGCCCAATGACCCTTGCCATGANGGAGGGAGCTGGCCTCTTCTCCCAGGTGACAGGGGACAGGACAAGGGGGAATGGCCTCAAGCTCCGCCAGGGGAGATTTAGGCTAGAGATTAGGAGGAAGTTTTTTACAGAAAGGGTCATTAGGCATTGGAATATGCTGCCCAGGGAGGTGGTTGATTGGCCTTCCCTGGGAGTGTTTAAGGCACAGGTAGATGAGGTCCTGAGGGACATGGTTTAGTGTTTGATGGGAATGGTTGGACTCCATGATCTGGTGGGTCTCTTCCAACCCGGTGATTCTGTGATTCTGTGATTCTGTGATAATGTGACATGATATGTGGAGAGATATCTGGGTTAGGGAAGGACTGGTCATAAGAAGCTGGCCCTCAGGAATAGAAGGTTTAAGAAATCCTGCCCAAAGCCTCAGTGTTACACAGGGGAAGCATCTGAGGTCAGCAGCTTCCCTAACCTGTGAAACAATAAAGTGCAGATATAGGATAGGCAAGAGTTTTACAGAAATGATAGTACAGAAGGGAACAATTCAGCATTGTCTAGTTCTGGTAGGAAAGATGAGTATCCTTTTGGGAACTGCAATAGTAAAATAGCTTGGTAGGACCCGCAATCTCATCCTTCCACTCTGTTCACATTGGTGTGACCTCCACTGGAACATCAGTTCCAGTTTTAGTTTCAGTACTGTGAAAGGAGGTGGTAAGTTGTTGAGTGTGCATAAGAAAACAGTGCTCAGGGATCTAGAAGACATTTCTGTGGAAACACCAAAAAATCAGCATTGTTTGGACTAAAGAAAATAGTCCAAAGTAGGCTTCAACTACTCACATGTCAGCTATGGGGAGCAGTATTCTCCATGTCCATGGAAGGCAGGAAAAAAAAAAGTAATGATTTAAACTGCAGTAGGGGAACATTGCATTAGACTTCATAAAATAATTTCTATCAGTTAGAAAACTGAAAGAGTAGGATAAATTACCTGAGGGAATTTGTGCAGCTTTCACCACCAGAAAACTTTAAGGACAGCTCAGACAAATATCTACCTGACTGCTCTCCTGCCTTGAGCAAAGGACTAAGTGAGGTAACTTCTTGAACTCTCCCCTCTTCTAGGACTCACTCAGTGGAGGGCGTTAAAAACATGCTTGAATCAGACTAGATTAATTGGCTTTGTCTTGGCTAGTATACAAGTATTACAAAAAGTGTTAAAATTGATCCATATTCAGGAGAGCATTAAAACGTATAAATCATTTCTGACACATTTATCATACATTGGGTTTTGTCTTGTGTAAGACGGAAAGGGCTGGTAACAGTGTCTTATTTAACACATTTCAAAACTCCAGCGTGATTGCAGTCATGTAGCTTTCAACATCTCACCAGCCAAGTTGAAAACAATGCTGCCAAAACTTTCCAACACATCTTTAAATCCCAGCTGAAGACCAACCCAGAGGTTTAAGCATGTTTAGAATGAAGCATTCACATAGTTTAAATGCTGCTTGCAAGGGTGTTAGGTGGGAAGTTTCACATTTGCAGTTGGTGCTTACCCAGCAGAACACGTGGTGGTGGATGCATGCAGGATGCGCTGAGTCTTTGCCAGTGGCCCATGACCCCACGCACAGCGCTGCAGCCAGGATGTGCAGCCTGGGGCAGAGGGGCATGGGCTGCCTGTGCTTCCTCCTGTGTCGTATTGGCTCTGGTTGGGGCAGCTCTCCTTAAAAACTACCGTGGTCTGGATTTTCTGCACAAGAGGATCAGTGTGCCTGGGAGTGGTCAGAGCAAGTGATGTGAGTTTTGGTCTCAGCAGAGTGCAGCTTGCATGGTAAAGTGACAGACCTCACAGTGATGAACATTTTGTCTATCAGCTGTCTGTCTAGGGACCACCACAATATGCAGGACTCTGCCGTCAGCTTTGTTGGATGCTGAGAGCAGCTCCTCCTTCCCCCAACACCCAGACCAAGTCAGGTACCTCCAATTTTTCTACTCATGTTGCTCCACTCATTGCTCTGAGTAAACTTTACCACACTTTAAATTCACCTCTGAATTTCCCATTTGTCAAATTTATTAAACATCTCACTGTGAGGATAAAAATCAATATTGAAAAGAACACAGAGATGTTATTTAGGGAAAACCTAATGAATGATGAAATATTAATTAATATTTTCTTTTACAAGGTTTTGGTTTTTGTGTGAAAGACCTGCTCTAGGTCCTGCACAGTTAGATATTTTCTGTTTAAATTTTTGCAGTATGAAAGTTAGTGGAAGAATACAAATTATATACTTTTAAAACAGAGGACAGAAACTCTGAAATATTTGACCACCTTCACTCAAAAAGGAGATACATTCAATGTACATGGGAAATGTTTTCCTTCACCTGTGAAATGAATATGAGCAATTGCTTCATGCAGCTCAAACTGGTACTCTCCATTTCCCTGTCAGAGTATGATTTGTATCAAACAGTTGTGTTTTTGTCCTATCTGATTTACCATTTTTCATACGTGCTTTTGATGCTGGCGACTGTCATGCCTCTTGCTTCATTTAAAACCATCAGCTTTTTTTTCTTCCGTGTGTGCCAGAGTTTTATGTGTGCCACCAGTATCTTTGCTGACATCTTAAGCTTCACAGGATATATTCGTTTCTTCTGACCAATTGCAAAACCTTACTTTTTTTTAGCAGAACTTCAGCATTACTTCAAATGCGTGTATCCAATCAGTGTTTCTGTTTAAATACCTGGCAGATTTGCTTTTTCAAGCTATTTACAATAGTAACCTGTGTAGCATCAGGTAGCTGCTCCCAGTGGTAGTGCTCATAGCGCAGCGTATTTTGAGTCTAGTGATTGCCCCGCACTCTTGGAAAACATTTAGGGATGGCCTTTATCAGCAAGAGACCTCATTTTATGGTAGACAGGTGTCAGCCAACTTCACTGCAGCACGTGGGGATTTCTGAGTGCATGAGGCTTCACCTTCTGCCACATGATCATAGGATCAGGACCTGACAGAGCATGTCCTTTTGTCTCCACAAAGCCACCAGGAAAGTCCCCACTCTGTTGTGATGACTAACAAATCCAGTGTGAAAATAAGCAATATTTTTCCCTGCGTGTTTCCTACAATACACACAGTCAGGGAAACCATAGGTAATACTGTAAACACCGAAGTAGCCTGGTGTAAAGAAAGGCTGGCAAGATTCTGAGGACAAAACAAAACTTAATTCATTTTTAATCCCAGGGCCAGCCAGCAGTTGTTATTCTGTTATCAACCCTTTTTTGCCCCTCAATATTTTGATTCCAAAAAAAGGGACTAAAAACAATAACCGCTTGGTTAGCAGCAGTTTCTTTATAAACAATATAAATAGATGAGTACTGCACTGCCCTGCACCAGGAGTTTGAAAAGGGTATTTAGAAAGCTCCTTAAGTTAAATGAAGTATAAGATCTTTATTGGTTTGTGGGCTGTAAGTGCCTGTGGCAATCCAGAGACAAATCAAGACCAACAGAAAAAAAAAGTACCATTTGATAAATAACCTTTCCATATTAAATGCACATCAATTCGACATCAACAATTAGCTGTCAGGTGTTTGGCTTTGCTAGCAAAGGCCAATTTTCAGATTAGTGCTAATTGCAGGGCGGGCTGACACATCAACTCAGAGCCCCCGGTAGCTAATGCTGGTAGCTAACGCCTGGGTAGGAGCGAACTTCAATAGTGGGAGCAGGGGAGGGCTGAGGCTGCCTGTCTCCAGCTTGCTGGCAGTTTGACTGTAGACTAAAGTAATGGAGCTGGCAGGGTGGAATCAATTACTGGCCAATGAAGATTTTCCCACAGGTCGAGGCTTGGGAAAAAAAGGACGTTCCTGCTGCCGAGACAGCTGGCATGAACTGTCCACTGGGAAAGGAGCCTGGAGAGTGAGAAAAAAAGGGACAGTTCTTGGTGATAAACTGGTGACAGACTATAAATTATGAAAAGGGGATTTGGCAGAGGATTTAGAGCTTGCTACCTCTGCTTTTCCCTCCCCCAAAAGATTTTAATGCCAGCCGTGTTCACTGAGTCATTCAATTATCTTAGAAAATAAGTGTTAAGAGAAAAGACTCAAAATACATTTTGCTGAGCATGGTGTGTGCACATGTGAGTTGAGCCTTTAGAAACCTTTAAACCAGAACCTTCCTCTCCAAGCAAACCTTTGGACTGATATCCTTGATGCAAAGCTTACTAACGTTGCTGTGCCTGGTACTCACTTGTGAGATGGTTGGTCACTCCAGTGCTGTTTCAAGGGTCACAAAATCTTTTGTCATTTTGATCAATTAAACTTTTCTTTCCCTGCTCCTTTTCCATAGCAGTTCACTTCAGTACCAAAGAAAACAGTAGCAATGCAGGAGTGCAGCACCTACCTTTCCATTTTGCTGTGTCTGGGCAGCAAAGTCAGTGATGTACTTGTTCTGAAAAGCATTGTCCTTCACTGGAAGGAATCGACAAAGTGTTCATGACTGGGAAGAACCAGCTCCTTCTGTAATGAAAAGAAGACATTCATGTTCTCAAAATTAAAATGTAACACTTTACGCATGCACTGAAGTGTAATCTGTGCACAAAAGACTAACAGATATGCCAAGATAAAAATGCAGGTCTTATTCTTTCTACTCCTTTTGAATGAGTTTCCAAATGAGGATGAGGATTAATTTTTTTTCTGTCTCCTTTTTTGTTCTCGTAGGAGTTTAGTTAGAAAAGTCAGGAGGCAACATGTAAGAGCTTGTCATTTTTTACCGTGTAACATTTATCCCAATATTGTGATCAGAAAACTAAGAATCTTCAGGTAATTTGTGAGGCCTCATTATAACTGATCAGTATCTGTAGTGGGACTCTTGATGAATTTGTCTGGGTTTTACATTGGTGAAACTGACATGGCTGTGAGTACATCAGCAAACCTGGTATTTAACTTGGGCGTGTGCCTGCGTGTGTGCTTGTATTGGTGGCTCCTTTCTATTTGTATGCAATCCAAAATGAAACATAATGAAGGTGCTCAATCACCCAACAGCTGCTAAATAAAAATTTATACACATTTATTTCACAGTGCATGATGGCACAGGGCACTTCACCCAAAAATGGGGTCATGGCCTTGTAGTGACTGCTTCAGCTGCCCTGAACCAGGAGCTATGTTGAACTGTAGGCATAGTAGTTACCGCAGGCTTCTTTTTATTTGCCTTCTGTTTTCTAAGCCAGTATGATTTACTTGATTCAGTTTTGTGTTTTCATGGCCCTGAGGGATAGAAATCTACTTTCTAATGAAAGCTGAGATTCTCACATAATGATTTCCATTCGGGAGTTGGGGCTTTAAGGAAAAACATTCATTATCACACGGCATCAGGAAAAATTCTCAGGAGAGTTGACAACATTAAGTTTAGGTTAGGTTTGAAAGGCTTTGTGGGAGGTTTGTAGAAAATATGACTCTGTGGTTTACATCAAGTTTAACTAGACCTTTCTGAAACTTCTTTCCAATTGTGCGTGTCAACAGGTAGTTGGAAAGGAGCTTGACTGATACATCAACTTGCAGGATCTGGGGAAGGATTTCAATTCACTGTGACCAAGAGCTGGGAGAATGTGTAGAAAAATCCAGCAGTCACCTGGCTCAGGAAGAACCTCTTCCTCCTTCCCACTCCTTGATATGGCTGATCCTCCCCTTACCAAACTGTCTTTCTCTTTTCCCCTCTACAAGACACCAAAACAACCCCCTCTGCCATCTCTCATCCATGACAGGGAAGAACAGCTCTCCCAGGGGCTTTGCTGGTTGTTTCACTATTTCTTGTCACCCTTTGTGGGCTGAGCTTTTGCATTTGCACCAGGCACGGGATCCCACTATCCCTAGCCTCAAGCAGCCCTACACCACAGCCCCTGCTGCTATCACCACCTGCACCGTGGATTACAATAGTCCAGCAGGAGCTAAAGCCAGCCCACCACTTTCTGCCCCAAAATCCATCTTTGACTGATGGTGTCTTCCCTAGTTCAAATAGGTTTTTAAGAGTGGACAGTGAGGGAGGTGATGTTAATGTCAGATAAAGTGATGCTGTGGGGAGGAATCCTCTCAGACCTGCCCTGCCTTCTACAGTCTCTCCTGACTCTTCCTTTCCCTCTCATGCTCTCTTGCAGTGGTACCCACATGCAGACTGGAGCAGGCATTTATAAATGTGTACATGAGAAGTATGCATTGTTCTTGGAGGAAAAGTAATCTACTGATGCTTTCTTTGTGATGGATGACAGATATCCTTGCATCTTCATGTAGGGAAATCTGGATCTGGTCACTGGAGTTAAATAAGAGGCATGGTTGCAGTCCTGGTTTGGGAAATCCAGCATGTTGGTTTAGTGGCAGAGATATTCTTGAGAAAAAAAGCAAGGACAACAGTTTTCAGAGATACTAAGTGAGAAGAGTTCAAGTGCTAAATGTATAGAGTGGAGCTGATGCAGTTGAATCAATATCTATTTCAAAGATTTAACAGGGGAAAAAGCCAAGAAGATGTAATGATGGACTCATATCAGAAGATATGTTTCCTAGAAATAATAATTAAAAATAAAGTGTCTGCCTATGCTGCTTTCAGCCCAACCTAGCCTGAGCCTCGTTGGTGGCATGGTGAGACAAG
The DNA here is from genome assembly GCA_013389865.1 of Piaya cayana. Taxonomy (NCBI): domain Eukaryota; kingdom Metazoa; phylum Chordata; class Aves; order Cuculiformes; family Coccyzidae; genus Piaya; species Piaya cayana. The sequence continues at coordinate 53,064 of WAAB01018673.1, read as the reverse complement.
CAGCAGACAGTCAAAGAATGGGCAAGTCCCCTTGCAGTACTGTGAGAAGGGCTTGAGACAAAAGGAGTGACATTTGTGGCCTGAAGTCATGGCTTGCCAGACATTTTCATGCATCTTTGTGAAAAAGGTGTTTGAGGGACTTGCATCATTGGAAACTACCAGTGCTGTTGAGGATCCACCAGATGTCCAAGGCATGCTCAGCTTCCTAAAACTTGACAGTGTCCTGGCCTCAGTACTGTTTTTTCTCTTGTATTTCTGGCAAATCTGTTCTTCAAATGTTATTAAACATTGTTATTCTCTGAAATAATTTAGATAGTCACCTGACCCTACTGATGGGTCTGGAGGCTGAGGAATTTCTTGATCAAAAGATGTAGATGGGGCAATTCTACTTATTGACCACAGTCACAACAGCCCTGACTTCACACTGCAGTTTGCTTTGTCAGGTTGGATTATTTCTGCTGAGGTGCTTCATGGGATGAGCAGCCCTGGTGCTTGTTTTTGGGGTCAGCCCGACATGTGGGAACAATGACTGTGGTACAGGCACAAGTATCTACTACAGAGTAGTGTGCTGACAATTGAATACCAGCAGGATCAGGCCATGCTATATCTTAATAAACTCATGATCGGTAGTTTAGGGCATACTGGTCTAAGGGGTTTTAAGTGTGCCAAAATGCATGTTGGCCTAGTAGCAAATTGGTTTGATTTAATGGAGCAAAAACATACTCTTGGAGGTTTTCCTCTTGGCTGCACTGAGCCCTGCAGGGCACCTGCAGCTCTTTGCTAGTACCTAATGTCAGGGTGAGGATGGACTTAGTTAGGTGATGTCATGGCCCCAGAGTAATGTAGTGAGATAAAAAGAGACAGATTCAGATCTGACTGGTGTCTTGGCTATGTTTTTTCATTGTTGGAGACTGCCTTCTGTTGGCTGCATCCTGTGGCCGTTGCTTTTTAAAGGGAATCTCTGTGGCTTTCTCTGCTTGGTCTTGGCTGTTTCCTAACTCACCTTATAACAGATTCACCTTCTTCATGTGACAAGTAACATTCAGAACAAGGGAGAGATTTATTAATGAGCCAAGATGTCAGGAACAAATCCAGCCATTGGATGGTAGCTTCAACAAGAGAGAGATGTCTGAACAATAGGACAGCCTCTCCTGATAATTTCTGTGGTGGATATCTCTCATTAGCCATATTCAGAGTAAACTGGAATGTAAATAAGTGGGATAAAGGTGATATTAGTAACAAACAGGCAATGTAGGTTTATTATACTGAATGTATAGTTTATTTGTATATGTAGTTCAATAAAGCCCTCAGGCAGAGCCTTACTATAATAGTAGACCTGGCTTGCAGCGAACTGTCAGAAGTTCACTGACTCTTTCTCAGCCTTGGAAGAGGTCAAACAAGCCAAGAGGAGGCTCAAAGCTCTTCCAGTAGATTTTCATCATCCAACGTGCTTTCTCCAATGCCTTTGTTTGAAAATCTCCTCCTCTACCCAGAATAATTCAAATCCACTCCAATTGCAGAAGGAAAGCTGCTGAGAGTAGGTTTTCTGTGTGGGCTTCTCCATGTTTCAGGTGTGCTCCTATTAATAAGAGGGGAAAATGTTAAGTGATCCAGAATCTCTGTAACAAGAACTGTGGCAAATATCCGTGCTCCTGAAGGCTTTTACCAAATCTTTCCCCTGCTTCCCCTCTTCCCCTAGAGAAGTGTATGGGGAAGAGCCTTTGGCTGGCAGAAAGTCAGCAAAGAGGTCTACAAAGCTTCCTATCACTTATTTTTTCTTTCATATCCCCAAACTCTGTGGGGTGAAATCAGCCACATACACCCATGACAGCTGTAGTGGCTCTTGTTACTGCTCGGGAGAGTCCTGACAGGCGTCCTACTGGCCAGTCAAGGGGGACAGGGCAACAATACTGTGGCCCAGAGGATATCTCCACCCAGAGACCTGAGCTGATTCCAATCTTGAAACACTGAGGAAACAATTGAAAGCTTTCAGGCTTAGGTAAAAGGACTGGAAAAGGCTCTGAAAAGGTGGAATGGTATGAATTGTGAGCATCCTGAACAGATCCTGTTTAAATGCTGGTACAAAAGACTTCCCCCAACAGGAGCCACCCTCAATGTCCCTAGGGATGTTTTGTAGACGAAAACACAACATAAAGTTAAAAAAACCCACCCAAACATTGCCAAAACGATTACTAGCACCAGTTAGTCTCCACCTCCACAGACAGGCTTGTGTGCTCCTGCTTACATCTGAACGCCCTACCACTTCCATGTGCTACAAGCAGCCTCACATGCACATATCTGAAGCTCCCATAGTGGTGATGGCTGTGGGGTCACCGCTGCTGCCACAGCCACTGACCTGGGATGGAGTCTGCGGCTGCAGAAGTGGCTGAGTTTCCTTAGCTCATATACATCCTCTGAGTGACTTCAAGAAACGCTACTTCTGACAGAGGCTTTCCGTGCTCAGAGCCAAAATGTGAGGCATTTTGAAGGACTTACTCAAACCCACTATGACTCATACAAAAATAAAGCATTTCTGGATCTGAAAAGACCATTTATCCTCTCTACACACAAAACCATTTTTTTTTCCACCCTCTCCACATTGTAAGCTCTTTGGGAAATGGGACTTGTTATCGCTCTCCGTTCAGGGCTTTATGACCATGTGGTATCTGATTTTCTTCCAAAAAGAAATAATGAAAAAGCATCTTTCTGCCTTATTTTCTCTGCAGTAATTCAGGCTAGAAGATTAAAATTATCTTAGGATTTTCTACTTCATTTTTCCTATGTAAATACATGAAATACCATGACTGGGAGGGCTGAAAACTTGTCTATGAAACATCAGCAGCTGACAGATTAAAGCTGCATATCCTGACTTGTCTTCTATTAATGAGTTCATTTACCTAGTATAAAAGACACTTCAGAATATCAATAAAATACAGAGTAAATTTGGCTTATCTCTTTTTTCTATTTCACTACTTGTCTATCATTCAGATGAAATTAAAACCTGACAGCACAGGAAGCTCCTCTGTCCTGTGTTGTTCTTCTTTATATTTATTCCTTAAGAGCTCCCACAACCCCTGGTATCTGCAGGAATGAGATGCAAAGCTCAGTTTGCTCTATAGGGATGCAGGCACAAGGCCTTTGCTCATTGGACAGTATTGGCAGAGGGAGGTGAGCAGAGGGGGCAATGTGCCCGTGTCTGAAAGCCTGATACCAACAGGAGGGTGCTGCTGTAAGGCACTCTCCACAGGACTCTATTCAAGATTTATTTTTGCTCCTTCAAATATCTTTTAAAGTCACTTCTGCTTATTTGTACAGCTTTTCCAGAGTCCCTTTTCCCGGCTTGTTTATAGTTGGAAGGCCTTCTGCTTATTGCTCACCTTAACATCTTGCATCTTTACTTAGAAACACTGAACCTGTTGCCCTCATCCTTGTCTCCACTTCGTTACAGTTGATTTTACTTTCTTTATGGATCCTCTCTCTCTCTTTATCTGTTCAGCTTTTCTGTCTGTTCACAATGTGTGTGCAGTTTCCAGGATCACAAACATGATTCCAGGGTTAACTCTTGCCTTGCAGAAGTATCCCTTTTCCTAAGACTAGTGCCAAAGCTGTTTCTAGGTACTTCCCTGTCAATCTTATGTCTGAGGCAGACAATCTCCAATTTGTGGCTGATTAACAGCAGGGTTTCCTCTTCTTTGGCCTGTGAAGAGACTACAGTGGCACTGAGAATTAAGTCTCCATTCCTAGACCTTCCTTCACCTGGCAGCTTCATAAGATGTTGCAGTGCTATATACCATGAAGCTTTCCTTCTTGCTTCCTCCCTCTACTCCCTCCAGCCACAGCAGTTTTCCTGAACCCCTTTTTTGAACCTGTTCTTGTTTTTTTCTAGGAGCTCTTTTGAACCACCGATATGTTTCCACTTTTCCTTTCCACAGAGGTAAAGACTGACTTTTCTGTGGTAGTAGGTAATTTATTTGTCTCCATGGATGTAAACTGTTGGCATTTTTATTCATGCTGTTTCATCATTTAAAAAATACTAATTACCTCAGAAATCCTGAGGTTCTTGTGTGATTCCTCAGCTTGCCCAAGTTCCTTGTGAAATCTTCCAAGCATTAAAAACCTAAACCCTGATCTTAGATTTTAAAAACACAAGAACATCTCTTACAGAGTTACTTACTAAGAATATCTTGCAGCATAAAATCATACATTATGCATTTATATTATGTCTTTTCTCAGAACATGCTTTTGAACCTTTCAAATTGCCATAATAAGAAGGAGAAAGACATGATATATCAGTGAAATGTATAACCCCAGACATAAAAATACTGCATTTTTGAGCATCTTATTTTCATAGGCTTCCTCTTTAATGAACAGAGAGGTAAAATGAGCACATGAAACTAACCTCCTCTCACTAGTTTCCAAAGTAAGTGGTCTGAGCTCTGTATCTAACCAAGGAATTTGTGACATTCCTCCAAGTTAAAAAACCAGCAAGGTGTAGCACCCTAATGCCATCTCTTTGCTAACTGGACAGCAAAGACAGCCTGAAATTTATGACTCATATGGTGTCTGTGCAAAGAGGGGAAAACTGTCTATAAAAAGAAGGAAAGAAGGAAAGAGGGAAAGGCACTTCCACAAATCACGTTGTATCCTTGGATAGGTTAATTCCTGTCTGCACTCTTAGATGGAGCTGTACTTCAGCCTTACAAAAGGAAAAAAAATTGTCTGGTTTGCAGATTTGGTTGTTTTCTATTAAGTCAGCTCCTGATCCATACCCTTGTGCCAACAGAGTTTTCTGACTCGTGCTGCCTGCTAACTTTCACTCAAGCCCATCTTGGCACTCGCCAAAACCAGGGAGTGTCTCCAGTGAGTTCCAGGGAAGTTGGCTCCATTCTGGATTCCTCGCTGTCACCACAGATGTTTTCAGAAACATGCTACAGAGCATCAAGACTCTATTTATTTATTTATTTATTTATTTATGCCTAGAACTAATCAATTTTTGTTGGTTTTTTCCCATGGCTGGAGGAAACCCCATCTCAAAGTGGCTTGGGGCACAACGTCAAAGGGAGCATGCTGTATTTTCTGCTTTGGAGTAAAATGTTCTCAGGGTCTTTTGGATGGCCCTCCTTTTCACTCCCATCCATGAATGAGGTCGTTGGGCAGAGGCAGCTCAACTCTGTTGTGTTCTGCTCCACAGTCCTGTGAGCAACCAAAAAAGTGACTGATATTACAGCCTCTCCTTATGTGCACAGACCCTTTGAAGTCACTTCAAAGGAGTTGTTTGCAAAGGGGCTGCAGGTACAAGGCAGTTAAATATGGCCAATACCATCTCTACTGTTTAATGATTCAAACATTATTTCCTATGAGCAAATAGAGGCATTTTTTTTTATATTGTTGACACTGATCCTCTAGTTTAGCAAAGGGCACTCGTGCAACATTTTCTGACTCAATTTATCATCTGCCCTAGGCATTCGTTGCACTTTTCTCATCATTAGGGAAGAAATAAAAGCCATTCGCTAATCCCCAAACCACTTTGTTCCTCTATGGCCCTTCAAAGAGCAGGGCCCCTAAATGGTGATTAAGGACTCTGGAGACCTTTCTCAAGAGAGATTCCTTTCCTTCCCCATATCGGGCAGAAGGAATCAAATTCTCAAGCTGGGTAATGTTTTTTTAATAATTACCGAGGGACTGGAAATAAAATAAAATAAATTAAGATAATTATATGGGGCTTTTAACTTTTTTATAGGCTTTTTTATGCTGCCTTTAAATAAAAACAATTCTCTCTGCTTTTCTTATGGATTTAGGGTGATGGTGTTAATATGTGAGGCTGAAGCAGGGATGACAAGAGCAGGGAGTTAGGCTGAGGTTTATCTGGCCTCCCGCTGAAGAAGCAACATCTCTGTGTGCCCTCTTGCTCTTGACCTTGGGACATTGTCTGCACAAAGCCAGAGGAGCTTCAGCTCCCCCCAGCAACTGAGGGACAGGGATGAGTTCTGGCCCCACGCTTGGGGCTTTGCAGAGGGTTTGCTTCTTCCCTGTGAGCAGCTGCCTGAGGAGCCTTGGGTGTTTGCTGATGGACACAATCCCGCAGCACCAGCAGCTGTGGCAAACACTTGGTTTTCTGCCCTCCCGGTGCAAGTTGAATTCTCTCATGTATATGCAAAACGTGGGGGAAAATATTGACATCTGTGGTCATCTGCACGAGTGTGAGCCAGGTGCTGGGCAGAAGTTCAACAGAAAATATCCACTCTAAAAGTGGGAAAATCCAAGGCATCAATTTCTGTTTTATAACACTTCTGGTTTTCATTTGTGTGTTCTTTCTTCTTCTCTGGAGCCCTTTCCAGTAGCACGTGCCCTGTGAATACTGATTTGAGATGTGAACGCCAGTCAGAAGTTTTCTCTCTCCCTCCCAGGCTGGATGGTCACATTTCTAATTTTCCTTTGAGCACAGCAAAGCTTTTTTTAGCTCGGGTGCTGTTGTTAGAGGCCTGGGGACACGGGTGCATGCGTGGGAGAGTGGAGGCACAGACACAAGTTTAACACTCTTTGTTTCACTGCTAGAGTACTTTTTTCTTCTACTTCCATCCTCAGAGAAAACACAGGGATTCAGAAAAAAGCCCTTGTGTAACAGAAGTGAAATGTGTTTCACCTCTTACAGCTGGCCTCAAGAGTTCAGTGTGCTAGAAAATTGTGATGAGTCAGTAATACCCATGAAAAGACAATAATTGATATGTTTTTCCTCATGGTAAAGTTTCTAGCTCTACATTGTCCTATGCTTCCAATATAGGAAGCAGTTTTTTGAAAGCCTCATCCCAATATCAGTAAAACTCTGATAATCTTGTTTTAAAATAAATCATTAAGACACTTCACAGGTAAGGGCAACAGTATAGGAGTGGTAAGGGGGCTGCAGAGCCACCACCACTTCCACTGTGCAGTGCAGGAGCTGGAGGCCTTCACTTGAGCCCAGTGATTCCTCAAGTTCAGCCCAGAGTCCAGCACTGTCCTGCCCCAGCTCAGTCTGTGCCCCAGCCTGAGGATGCAACATGCAGAAAGGGTCTTACTGAGGGCTCCAGCTTTGATGTAGCATTCAAGAAGTGACCCCTGGGATCCTCTAGAATTTGGTGCTTGCAGGGGGAGGACAGTTCTGTGGCAGTAAGTCAGCAGAAAAACTTTGCTGTTATTCATAGTGAATATTATGGCACTTTGCCAAACCTTCTGCAAGGAAGATGCATTTGTGACTTTTGTACAAACCACTGGCCAGACCGCTAAGCTATATTCCCCTTGGAATCCATGTTCTCTTGTGTAAATCTGGAGTAAGCTGGTGCAAGTGAATGGAGGCTCAGCAGTGCTAACTGAGCAGAATTTGACCCTTTGGTTTTTGTTGCCCCTGGCAGATTCATCTGTCACCGGGAAGAAGCAGAAACTTATAATTAATGGAGTAGCAGGAAAGGAAAAGCAGAGTTCAAAGCTGCCTGCCAAGAGCAAACGATCCCAACCGAGTCTCTCATGCTTCTGTCTGGGTTGACAGTCGCAGCCCAGCGCTTCCAAGGACAGTTTATTGTTGTGCTGCGCTCCCTGTCCTCTGCTGCCTCGCGAGCTGCCAGTTGCCAACCCCAAATCAGGACTCTTCAGGGGCTAAAGGTCAACCAACAGCTTTGCCATCTTTGGAAGGATGCGAGATATAATGAAATCATAGAAAAGCATCCAAAGGACGAGTAAGGATTTGGCTTAGCAATAAGGAATAGAACAGGATTGGTGGGCACCCATTCCTCTGGGTAAAACATGAGCGCCGGTCTCATTTCATGCGCATAAACCTAACCCGGTTTAACCTATTGAAAATGGGGTTAAAAGGGGTCATAAATCTGCGCGGGAGCCGAAGATCCGCGGAACACTCGGTCTGATCTCTTCTACATCTGTTTCAGGTTCTCAGCCTTATCTGCCTCGGCCGCCTCCGCTCTTTGTGGCCGCACACAAGCGCCTCCAAACAACAGCCCTTTGGCAGGGGCTGAGTGGCAGGTATAGGGTGGCCCCGGCCCCTCCTGACTGACACCGCAGACCCGCAGAGGGTTGTGTGAGGGGAGCCCGCCGGACTGACAGCGTCAGTGTGCAACGCGCCCCGCCTGGAGCGAGGAGCCGGCCGGCGGGTGGGAGAGCGCCGGTCACACGGAGATTGAATTACAGCGGCGTGAGATCAGAGCTGTGGGAAACGGCACCTCCCGAGCACGCACGCACACACACACACACACACACACACACAGGGTGGGAGGAGAGCTTGGCTGCTGTCAGAAACGGCGTGGCCAGCAGGTCCAGGGAGGTTATTCTCCCTCTGTACTCGGCAGTGGTGAAACGGCTCCTGTTCAGTTCNTTCACAGAAAGGGTCACTGGGCGCTGGAACAGGCTGCCCAGGGAGGTGGTTGATTCACCTTCCCTGGAGGTGTTTAGAAGATGGGTGGATGGGGTGCTGAGGGACATGGTTTAGTGTATGATAGGAACGGTTGGACTCGATGATCCTGGAGGTCTTTTCCAACCATGTGATTCTGTGATTCTGTCCCGGCTGGAACCCAGAGCCCGAGTTAAAAACGAAGGGGGACAGGAGAGCCGGGAGAGGCGGGATGGCGGCCCCGCAGCTGGAGGGGTCAGACTCCAGCCGGGATTTCGCCGGCTTTAACCGATGCCTTTTAAGATTTGCGGGTTTATAGCGTTTCGCTACCGCTGCGGGGAAGAATTTTAAGACCCTACCGGCCCCCTCAGATACCAATCGCCCTCCTAATCCTTTTGATTTGCCATATATTCCGCTGGCATTTCGCAAACCTGCGGCATTAATGCCTGAGAGCTGAGGCTTGGGGGGAGGGGGTAGCGGGGTGGGGCGGGTTTGGGGGGGAGGGTAAGGCTGTAGAAGAGAAACATTTTAAGCTCTATTAGAAAGGGCAAGAAGTCAGCTGGCTTTGAAATGAACTCGCTCAGCGGGAGCGGTGGCAGCATTTCCAGGAGACAGCGGGAAGGCATTTGTTTTCTCGGCTGGCACCGGAGCGCCGGCTCGCCGCGCCGCGCACAATGCCGGCCCTTCTGTGGGGCCGTCGCCCCCCAACTCGCCCGCTGCCCCCCCTACTCGCCCGCTGCACCCCCCCCCCCCCTCCCGCTG